>JAKTWD010000696.1:0-28019 GCA_030581935.1 Metschnikowia corniflorae
TTATTGATAATCTTTTGAAGGATGCAACCAGTAATGCAGGGCACGACATAATTTTTTTTCTCTTATTTATCCAGACAAACCCAATGCATGCTCTGAAACTGCGCAGCGCGCACAACGTATATCACTAGACATCAGTGTTGTGGGTAATTCGTAAATCATCGTAATCATCGCAATCGTAATAAATACTTACGATGATTTTTGGAAAATCTATTACGATTACGATTACCAGTCATTTTGTAATTACGAATTACGAAACTTACGAATTCGTAAGTTGCAAGGGGGTTCTTGACAGTCAAAGACAATGCAGCACAGATGGTGGGCTTCTCAATGTCAGCACTATCTGAATCGTCATTCTCTGCAATAAACGTATTGTCACAAAGAAGAGAGACAAATTGATGCCAGAATTGATCAAAACGTTGGTTTTTCTCGCACACATAGGTAAGCTTCCCGGAAGATGCAGAAATCGGATTGAAAACGAGGAGGTGGACACTGTGTGTGAAGATGAAGGCACCGATGATCTGGCCGAGGAGTCAAGCGAGGGTGGAAGCGAGATTTCCCAAATCTCCGTCAAGGACATGAGCAACCTAGAGTGTAACGACATCAGTGATACTATTGTCGAGGATATTTCTGAGGAAACCTGTTATACAAAATTCACGTTCGAATGAGTAATATGAATTTCGTATCGGGGGACAAAGGTGACATAAATAAGATGCTGGGAAGTATAGTATTGCTCGACGAAAGATCCATGTTGTGTTCATTGCGGTACTTTTCAGAAGGCAACTTCATCAGCTCGATCCCACACGTCGAGCCAGTTTATCAAACTTGCGAAAGGCCTTGCAAAGTATATTGACTACTTATAGATGATATAAACACCTGGAGCACATTTACTCTCGTGGCTGGCTTCGTTCGCCAAATGTTAGGGTTGATTGGTCTTGTTGTTATTAGCCAAGACATGACTTTTGTATCACGCGCAGTACGATTCGTAATTACGAATGCAAAAAATCGTAGTTACGATTACCATGTGAAGAAAAATCGTAATCGTGATTACTAATCGTATGACAATGAAAACAACAGCTCTGCTAGACACCAGTGTTGCGTGTAACGCGCGTATTACGCCATGATCAAGATTTACGAAATTCGGGGCCACCACAATCACCACCATAACTCAAATAACGTTTCTGGGAACTATCGCAATCACGATCGTGATCGTAAATCGTAATTTACAACGTAAATTTATCGTACCTTCTTCCTACTTCTTTTTTTTTTCTTGAAGAAACAGATATGTATTGAAGGGTACCGCTTACCCTAGCCGTGGGCGAGAACTGTATATTATATAAAAAACATTAACACACTTTTTTTTTCCAAATGTGTACCGTAAATCCAGTTTTTGGTGTCTTCCGGGTTCGAACCCGGGATTTGAGGCGTATTTTCGTTAACACCTTGACCACTACGCCGGCGAGCCATAATTCTTCGTAATGATTTTCGTAATGATTTCTGTAATTTGCTCCAAATCTTGCCGCAACAAAAAACCGTGATTAAACCCCATAAATTGCAAACACGCTTCCGAAATTGCCATAACATGGACATTACGGTACCGCATTCTTCATTATTATCAGACAGTGATTAAACAAATGACTAGTTTTTAAAAAAAAATTTCACCACTTAGCACTTTGAAAATGTGTTGATAATATAAGTTCGACAAAGTACGCAACCGAGCTTTAATGAAGATCTAAGTGTAACGTATTCCTACTGTCGACTTGAGTGATCCGTGCAGAATTGCGCCTTTTTTTGCCCATATATAGCTGATTAAAAACAGAGAGTTCTTGCCATCATCAAGAACGCATGAACTCAATTGATCTAGACAACTTGACCAGCGCCAACTTCCATCTCATCGTTGTCCTTGGTATCTCTCGCGACACGGACACGTAGAATGGTGAAGATGGGCTTTGTAGACGGCGGCGTGAATGAGGCGTGCTGCTCTAGCTTTCTTTTCAATCATCAAGCGAGGAGCATTCGAGTACCACAAAATTCACGACCATGAACACGTGCATGTCAGCTGCTTTGCTTAGGGCTCTAAGTCAATATTGTCAGAGTTATATCTGAACAAGGTGTGCAGCACTAGTTGAGAAGTACCTAACTAAAGAAAGAGTATTAAAAAGCCTTGAAAAGCGTAAATAAAATGTAATAAGAAACGTGGAAAAGATGTAAAGAACAGAACTTATTTCGATAATCACGGTTCACGAAAATGTAAAACGTCGTAATCGTAAAGCGTAATCGTGGGTTTCCCGCTTGATCACGCAAAATTTACGACAGCGCGCAACACTGATCCAGTTACCTCTTTTTTCCTTCAAAAGAATCAATTGTATTATAGCGGGCTCCTACTTGAAGCTACAATTTCTAAACTTCTATAGAAAATCTATAATATATCTTGGAAAAGGCACTGAGTAGTGATACCTCAGTTTTTGGGTATGCATATTCTTAATCTAAGCCTCTTTGTTTCAGCTGTGCGAACTTCGGAATTTCTATTCTACCGCGATGAGAAAAATAATCAATTCGCCAATATGAGTTAGATCCGATCCTTGCGATAATTACGATTTCGAGTGAATATGCGGTTTTGTTGTATATGAATACGGATTGCCCGTCGTAGTCTGACCTAATGATCGATAAGGAAGAAGAAACCACAGGAAACACTTTGTCAAAGCTTAAATCATCACGTTATCGCTTCACTTTTCGGGTGTGGCCGGCGCCACACTCGCGGTTTACTTTCAACACCAAGCGCGCCTGTGATTTACCAGAAAAATTAAGACATTCACAGGATGAAAATTTGAGAAAATAGTCTCGCTGACCAGAGTTGGTGCCTTAGAAGCAAGATAATTATTTCTGTCCCCGAGTTCACATCTTTCCGAAAGGTGGTTTTGAATGAGGACGATCAATTTCGCATCGCGCCTCGGTACAATCAAAAGCACGTCATCAAAATCTTTATCATGCGCCAATGAAGGCTCGCCGATATAGACTTTCCAGATTTACCTAAAATTGAAGATAAGAGCACTATGCAGTATGCAGGCGGAGAAACGGAGACAAAAAAGAAAGTTCGCCGAACGCCGCAGAAGAGCAATTCGAACACGAATCGCAACTGGGGCCACAATAATGTCAGCGAGCTAATCCCGGCCGTAGCATAATGGATGGAAAGCTCATGGAAGCACCACATCGTATTCAACTTACCGTAGATGATAACAGCATGCGGAATTATGTCACTGTAGTAATTCTCATGTTACAATTCTTGGCAAATTCTCCATGTCCACCTCCAAAAGTACAGTAAGAGACATCATGCAGGCAGATGCCACAGTTTTGCAACCACACTTTGTGAGGAGAGGCGTGTTTTTGGATTTATTTACGGCGGCTCTAGTTTTCATATATAAGGATGTGCAGATTTGCCGTAATGGGTAGTCGACCTATAACAATCAAAGGCCATGAAGTTTTTGCAAACCGCCAAGCAGGCCGCCCTACAAATAGTATTTGGCATCAACCCTGAGCCCGTCGCGATTGAATCTGACGCATCTTCTGACGATCAAAACTCATATGGTGCTCCAGTCGAAAAAGTTTCGCCATTGGGATACCAAGCATCGTCATGGACAGTGGTCTACCTTATCATCCAAGGTGTTATCGGAACTGGTATTTTTGTCACGCCTGCTTCGGTCTTGAAGTCGGTTGGTTCCATTGGGGCGAGTTATGTATTCTGGGTCGTTGGATTCATTATCACGTTGTTTCAAATTGCGGTTTACATCGAGTATGTGACGTATTTTCCCAAAAGGTCCGGAGCTGAGGTGGTATACTTGGAGCAAGCGTACCCTCGTCCTCGATTCATGATGCCCGTCGTATACGCAGCGACAACTGTAGTTTTGTCCTTTTCAACATCGTCAGCCTCCGCATTTGCCTCATACTTATATAGTGCTGCGGGTCACACACCTACAGCCTGGCAACAAAGAGGATTGGCGCTCGCCCCATTGATTCTCTGCTTTGCCATAGTGGCAATCAACAACAAGGTCGCCGTCAGATTGAGCAACTTTTTAGGCTTTGTCAAAGTCGTGTTTATAGTGTTCATTGCCATTACTGGCTTGGTCGTCCTTGGTGGCCACACTAAGGTAGGCAACACACATAACATCTTCAAGAATGCGTGGGAAGGAACCACTACTGATGGAAACTCGATCTCCAACGCGATCTTGAAAGTCGTATTCTCATATGGTGGCTCAGGTTACGCCTTCAGCGTGGTCGCGGAAACGGCACCCAAAGACACAATAAAGGCCTACAGGAAGTTTGTACCGCTCACCATGTTTGTTATCTTTGTTCTCTACATTTTGGTGATCACCGCCTACTTCGCGGGTGTTGGTTCTGTGAAGGATATTCAGCATGCTGGGAGCTTGGTCTCGTCGATTTTCTTCAAGAACGTTTTCGGCCACCGTGCGTCTACTGCTTTGGATGTTTTTGTGGCACTTTCCGCTTTTGGTCACTTACTCGGTGTTTTTATTGCCCACTCAAGATCTTTGAGAGAGTGTGGAAGACAAGGAGTCTTACCTTACCCCCGCCTTTGGACTAGCGTGAGGCCGTGGGGAACCCCTATTTTTCCCGTCTTCATAACGTTGATTGTAAACATCATAATCTTACTTGCGCCACCACCTGGAGATGCTTACAACTTTGTGGTCGATTTGGGTTCCTACTCATCTTACATATTCAACATGCTTTTGTTTGTGGGATTGATCAAATTGAGAAAGTACCGCAAGTCTCTCGGATTGGGTTACAGAGAATTCCACATTTGGACCCCTATTCTCATCATTGCCATTTTGTGGACTTGGTTTGTATTGGCGATGGCTTTTGTTCCACCGAAGGGTACCTTGATTGGAAGCGATGTGTCATTCTTCTATGCCACCTACCCTATTACCACAATTGGAATATTCCTTCTCTGTATTGCCTACTATGGAGTCTGGTCTTACCTTCTTCCAAGCATTGGCAAATACAGACACAGAATTGAGCATTTCGAGCTCAACACAGGAGAGCAAGGCCATACTGTTGTCAAAGTGCCTCTTGCACAGTTGGCCCAATACGATGCAGAACACGCTGGTGCAGACCCCGAGACATTCTATCAACCCGGAGAAGCTGACAGTAAGAGTGACTCAAATTCTTCGCAGGAAGCTCAAAAGAGAGACACTGTTGTTGTTATGGAAAGCAAGCTCTGAGCCCTTTTCACATAGGTCGAGCCAGCAGGTCTGCTAACTCAAATGATTTATTTATAGTATACAACTCCAGTCAGTGACTAAAGTATCTTGAACTCGACTAGCTTTTAGGGATGGGCTGTTGAATATTCATTTTTTTTTTTTTGATCAGAAACACATCATACCACAGGAAGTCACCTGAAAGTGACCAGAAACTATACAACCATAGGCAAAAACGTGCAATAAGTCTGAATAGAACACTAGGAAATGAGACGCTTCGATTTTCTTAAGCCTTGGCTCCTCTTCCTCCTTACTCTACACGCTGCCAATGCTACATCAACCAACCAGCATCCTAGTAGACTCTAACGCTCGCTTCAACTGGCGACTCAGGAGAGGTTGAAGGGTATCACTCCCCGACTCTTCCTTGAGTCTGGAAGAATACAATCGGATGAGTGTTTTGATCTAATACTTCAAGTTCCGAAACGAATCATACGTGGAATTCCATGGGGCCAACATTGATTTTAACTTCATTGGGGATTGTATGTGTAGTAAATGCCACACATATTGGGTACAAGCACATCTACTACGATTTTTTGAGAGAGTCAATCGTATTGTTGGGACTTTTTTTTGATGTTAAAGAATCAATTGTATCATAGGTGGCTCCCACCTGAAGCTACAAAATCTATACTTCTATAGCAAACCTATAATACATCATGGAAAAGGCACTGAGTAGTTGTTAGGCTCGGCATAGTGATCTCATTGCGTATTAAACAATGAGTTCCTTATAAACAATTAAAAAACACCTAAAGATCTAGCGAACCCTTTTCCCCACGGGGAAAGGGAAAGGGTGACTTACATAGACTTTCGTCTGACGGAGACTTACACACTAGACGAGCAGAGTGGGTGGTCGGACAATCGGATGACGGATGCAGTCCACGGCCAAAGGTGAATAATCCGCGGCCAGGGATGAGCAATTCAGTGGCTTTCCAACAAGGCCACTGATCGCCCACACTCAGCTAGGACTAGCTCTGAAGCCTCACTACTCTGCATCGACAGAGGTACGGGGGACCTCACAGTAGTGAAAGAGCCTGGCTTTCCTAAGTCTTACTCTTTCCTCCTTACCCTTCCCGCTTCTGCAAGTTGTGTCAGCCCGTTCCGACCCGAGTATGCTCCAAGAACTTCTTCAGCTTGCGTCTCAGAAGCGGTTGAAGCACAATGCCCGATTACGTATCCTTTCTAATCAAAAAATAAGCTCGACAAACAGTCTCCACGTACCAATTGAGGTTGCACATTCTTAAGTACTCATAAATGTGATCAAAAGTGGTATTCGAGAAGCAGACACAAGCTTTTTGTTCTAGCTCTGCGTATTGTTTCGTAAAACATTCTTTCGGCAGCTCGTCCGCGATAGTTTAGTGGATAGAATCACCGCTTGTCGCGCGGTGGACCGGGGTTCAATTCCCCGTCGCGGAGGTTTTTTTTTTTGAATCCTTACCTGGTACGGAAGTACGTTTGGAAATGTCTCTTTGCTCTCTCGGCCTGATCGATTTTCGTTAGTACAGTCAAACTTGGGAAAGCCGGGCGCTTTGTAAACAGGAGTCGCGCTAACCCGAAAACCCGCACGAAAAAAAAAAGTGCGTATAGTTAAGGAATACTATGGGAAAAAAACCTAGATATGGCGCGGTTCTCTCTATTGGTTAAGGAAGACAATTTTTCCAGAAATCCCGCTCGAAAAGAAAAGGCTCTTTTCAAGGCGAAATCGGCATGGTCATGACCCAAAACTTCGTGAGATTGTTGCAAAAATGCATTCAAACCTTACCCCCTACCTCATGTCGCGTAGCAGTGTTTCACCCGCAATTTTGCTCGGATTTTCTTGAGTAATAGTTCGGATAATGAACAGGAGAAGAATTTTGAGCCAAAGACAGAGAAGGAGGCTCAAATTAAATTCATAGGCGCACATCGAGGTGGAAATGTAATTTTTAACTGGCTAAAACATTAAAAATTACTAAGCTTCTCGCTATTTGATGTAAATACTTCAAATTTCATAGTGAACAACCCCTTAGTGATGTCTAACTCTCGCAGCAATCCATGCAGGAATAAACTGTAGTATGCAGAGATAACTGGTCTATATACCGGAATTTATCTCTTTATTGGTTTAGGCGGACAAAATGCCATGCTCAATCAGGTCCGGCTTATCCAGGTTTGACTGTATTCAAGTTATTCTTCCTTGATTTACATCCCCGAAAAGAAAAAAATTAAGCGTATGCGCTATTGCAAATGAAGAGCCCCCGATGACTTTTTTCATGCCGTTCAGACAAATGCAAGGCGTTTGTCTTACATCAGCTTGAACTTCAAGCTTTGATGCCATGAAACGAAAGATAATCGGAAACTCGTCACTGTAGTCATGAGGTGCCAAACGAAATCTCATTGCCAACCCCACAGCAAACTTTTATTGATACAAAAACCTCAAGTCACCGTTATTCACAGCCTTGTTCAATATGAAATCTTATCCTGCTATTCAATCAATTTTCCGCGTATTTCTTTGATTATGACAGTGTTATTTTAGCTCCATCTTTTGGATACGTAAGTTTCATCATCTCACCGGTGCCGTTCGAGAGAATATCAATGTTACCGGGGCTAACCTGGATCGTGAAAATAAAATATCTCATACGTTTAGCATATTGTAAAAAATAATTCTCTCGGAGCTCTTAAACTTCTTTGATAGTCTTCGGACCTAATCTTCATCTTCCGCAGTGTCAATTCCAACACCGCTCGTTTCCGAGCAAATTTACATGCGTAAAGTGGAACCGATACACTTATCTATTTCATATGGACGCCTTGTTATCATTGATCATAGAAGCTTGATTTGAGAAGAAGTTTGCAGTTTGCGAAGTTTCAATTCTCACAGGAATTGGCATCGCCGGATGATAGCTTTTATTAGGCAGTACGTTTGCGTTGTAATGAATGTCACCATATTCAGTCGGAGCCTGGCTTGATGAGCTTCTTACCTTTATTGAAGAACTTTCTCCCCAAGCTGGTCGCTTGCATGCCGAGATTTCCAGTTTCCATCTTATCCCTTACCAAGCTGACTTTACTTCTGATGGACGTATGTCTCCTAATATCACTATGTTGGGCGTTTTTGTACGCTTGTGTAGCCAACTGACCTATCTGTATGTGAGGAGAGTCCGTCGACTTCAACGAATCACGTAGCCACTGCGAGAGGCCGGTTTCGTAATCATACTCATCCTTTCTTGCAATCTTCAAAAGCTCGATTCTGTCGATAGGTTGCGAAGTTGCCATTATGGCCTTCCAATTTGACACTGGATAGTTGCTTTTGGGTTTCGAGCCCTCTGAGCCCACATCCGCTATTGGTTCTTTTGTGCTCACACTATCGCTGTGAATTGAGTTTGCTTCCGTCTCTTCTGTGATGGGAGCAAGATCATCCGTAGACTGTATTGGTGTGGTATCTTCCTCTTTGAATTTGGGCGTTTCGTATGCATGGTCGTGTAAGACCGAAGAGCCAAGACTTGGGTCGGAGGAGCCGAGATTTAGGCTTGGATGGTAGGATTTTGCCACCGAAATCGCGTCAGGATATTCCTCATCCAGATGGTCCTCATCGATCTGTTGTAGTGCCGTGTCGACAGTGTCAGGAACTGAAATGCAGCTTGAATTCGAAATCGAAGGGGCATAGTGCGAGACTGGCCTCATTCGCGTAAACTTCTTATAAGCATCATCATCCTTGTTGAACATACTCAAATTCATTTGCGACTCCGTGTCATTGTCATTCACGAACTGGTCGCGATACATGCTGGTATTAGGCTTCCATGCGCCCATATTAAAGGTGTTGGTCGACATTGTCGAGTCTCTTCTGTTCACACTAGTCGAATTTTTGGCCATTGGAGGTGGTGGGTGATCAGCGATTTTCGCAAATGCTGCATTTTCCTCGCTTGCAGATTGCGATCTATTGTGACTTGGCTCACGCGAATGATGTTCATGAGCCGCATCCTGAGTTAGAGGCGTAGGATTACTCTCATCGATTTCGGTATGTGGCGTCTCTCTTGGCTCATGAAACTGACTCAGATCCTCATAGATTGACACAGCAGGCGGCTTTCTGATCGAGTCTTGACGAACTCTCGAAATGAAGTCTTTGTGCCCGATTTCAGTGCTGGGTGAAACTTGAGGCTGCACTTCGCCTGTCTCTTGGTCCGCGAAAAGGTGATTTTCGAAGTCTGGTAATTTCATGTCGTGAATAGAGTCTAAAGTGGGTAAAAGACCTTTCCCATCTCGTGTAGTGTGATAGTCCAGGTTACCAGAGTTGGTTTGAGGCTGCTCTAGACAACGAGCACCGGACGCATTAAAGAGTGAGTTGTCTCCTTCCATCTTTGAAAGATCGTCGATGAGAGAATCTAAAGCGTCCGTTTTTACCCGATGCGGAGGCACATGATCACTTGCAGAGTTCCAGGGCTGCAGGTCAGATTTGTTCAAACTCCCTGTTTGACCCTCGAAGTTGCTGCTGTGCTCGCTGTTGTATCCCCAGTCATCCTCCTCGCCTTCATGATCCAAGAACTTCTGTGCCTCCGGATCTTCATAAGTTGGATCGGCGTTAGCCTGTTGGGCATTTGGTACCAGAAAGCGCCCCTCAAAGCTTGAGTCATCACTGGTATCCATATTCATCGCGTCGACCGAAAGAACCAAATTATTTGGAGGCATTTGGCTCGTGTATGTTTGCACGGGTTCGACAAAAGACCGCTCACCCGTGCTCATGCTTGTAGATGATAGGTCGCCCGAAAGTCTTCCTGCTGATACTGTGTCGAGGTTTGTGTGAGATACTTGGTCTGCTACCCGTGACGAAAGCGAGGAGAAAGGCGCTGAGTGATTGCTTGGCGCCCTGACATTCAACCTTTCTGGTTCTTTTTGTATCGAGTCAGTGTCGGATAAATAACTCCGGTCAGAGACATCAGTCTCGGGACTAGCGGGAGGAAACTGGTGGCGAGTCTGATATGTTGGCGTTGGAGGCATAAATTCCGTGGAGTCGTTCACTCTTCTATTGAAAGACTCGTCTTTGAGAGACTTCTGAGAGAGAACAGAAGGTTTTTTGCTCTGCGAACACTGAACCAGGGGTCTGGGCACAGAGTTTCCTGCGAAACCAGGATTGGAGGTAATACCCGCCTCGCCTTCAGAGTCTTCATCTGATGAGATATCGTCGTCTCGCAATTTTGAAGAAAAGTCTGATTTGTCCACCGAAAGGACCAACGTTGAATTGCTCACAATAGGTTCTGGCACATTTTCGGAGATCAGCGGATAATCACTTTTGACATTGGAATGCAAAAGATCCACGGGGGAACTCAGAGAAGACCCCTCGACATCCTCCAACATTTGCTCGGGTTCCGGCTCGTATTCATCATAATCGTTACCCCACTCATCGCCATACGTGGGGACATCTGCCTTGACCCAGCGTGTCAGGCGGTGTCTTTCAAAATTATCGGCCATGTGCGGAGAATCGAATTGATCTATTTTTAATGATTCTGGTGTACGATTTTTTTGTGTGCGTTTCAATTACAAGTGGGACGGATATTTTTGCCTTTAGTGAGAATATACTGAAGTTACCAGATGCCAGAGCGTAAATAAGGTGGGGCAGAAATCCACCACAAAACATGATCCCCTGCGCCAGGCGCGCACTAGTGACCTGTCAAATGCCCGTGCCTGGTTTGAAGACTATACCGAGACGTCTTCTTTTCTCTTACTTTGAGGGCAAAAATTGGTTTTGTTTTTATTTAATTCAATGGGATTGCTTGAATATCAAAATTTAAAGTTCACCCGTTTGTCGATTACAAAATGCTGTCCGTAGGTATGACTTTGTGAGGGCACTATCAACGTTGGTACATTGGTTGAACCCGCATAGAATGCGCGTGGCTGGCGCATCCTGGTAAACTGAAGAAAGTTTTTGGAGATCATATTTTCATCCGATTTTTAGCGTTCCATAATCATATTATTCGATGGACAGATTAACGAATTTATTCAGTACAAAATCGGGACTTTAGAATTTGAGCCATGAGCCCGAAGATCTGCCCACTTTTTATGAAATAGCTCTTAAGAAACAGGAACGCCATCCACATTAGTGCTGCGTTCTTGATTGAATGTCGATAACCTTCAAACTCACTTTTCTTGACATGGAAAGCCCAGGTAAGACGGATCGTTTTTGCTTCATTTCGAACCCATGAGGCTTTTTATGTGATTTCTGATTCCGAGAAAACGTGAGAACCGAACTTTACAACCAGTTACCTTTCTGAAGAAGGTGAAATCGAGGTACAAGTGAAAAGAGGTCTGGCGCTTGTAAAGTGTAGCGTTCTGATTCTCAAATCATCCTTCAACAATGTTTCACAGAATACAGCGAGAAAATTATAAAGCATCTTGCAGCGTCACCAGGTCAGCATTGCCCCTACAATCCAACACCATAATTACAATAGCGGCTTTTCCACCCAAACTCTAACACTCACATAATGAACGCCAAGTTCATGTCCTGCGGGTGCGAGGCACTCAATTGGGGCTTTTGCGAGTATTTTGCGGAGAGCAAGCTGCGCATGTTGTTCAAAAGCGACAAGTACAGCTGATTCATCGACTGGTTAAGCACGCTGATAAACGCCCAGCTCATGGCGCCCGTGCTCTGGCCGGCTTCTGTTGCGTCCGCCAGCGTCTGGTCATCCTTACACCCAGACAAGGAGATGACGTCCGCGGGCGACATCTTTGATTGAATGATACGATCGCGGTCAGTTCCCTGGTGATTAGTAACCTTCTTGAATATCCCAGAAACGGCAGACATGGCACCTGCAATGTTCCCGGTTTCGTAGCTCATGAGCGCCTGCAATGCGCCCGTGCCGGCATCCTTCCATAAATTGGGCTCTTTGACCACACCCTTGGTGGAGTAGACAAAGGGTAAGTCCAAGGCAGTACCCGAATGGCACGCGTCGTAAAGCGCCACGAGACGGCATCCAGGAGGCAAAGGTTTCACCATGAGGTCGTGCATTTCGTCATCGATGATCGGACCCGCAGTTTCAAAGTCCAATGGGTACACGCACGAGTCAAATCCGTCCTCCTCGTCGCCATTCTGGTCCGGCACGAGCCCACCATGGCCCAGCATGTGAAAAAAGTAACTGTCGTTGGGAGACGCGTCGCGGACTAGCCACTGCATTGCCCGGATGATATTGGCACGCGTCGGAAGCCGCGCATTTTCACGCTGGTCGTCAGTCAAAATCACCATATCGTCGTACAGGTACCCGTAATACTGGTTCAAAAAACGGCTCATGTTCTTGACATCATTGACACACCCACGCAACTCGTTCTTTGTACCATAGTAGTTGATCCCGATCAACAACGCTTTTTTCTTTCCGGTACAGTTGGAGTACTGAAAGGTCATGTTGCTGTTCTGGCCAAAGCTTTGAGGCGCACTCGGGGGTGCCCCCACGGGCGCCTGGTGAGCACTTCCCGTGTAATTGCCTTGACTATCATATGACGAATTTGGCGCCGGGGCGCTCTGACGGTCATACTTTTGATGCCTCTGATAAGAGTTATTTTGTTGCTGCTGGTATTGCTGCTGTTGCTGCTGGAACTGAGACGAGTTCAAGTTTCCACCTTGAGGCCTCCACCCAGAAGGTGGGGGACCCGGTGGGGGGCCTCCATAGTAATTACCTGGAGGTGGGCCTTGTGGGGGATATCCGTAGTTTGTCTGTTGGTCCTGGTGATAATTTTGTTGGCCCTGGTAGTTGTTTTGTTGGATGTTGTACGAGCGGCCACCGCTTCCAGGAAACATTTTTTGGGAGAGAAAGGGTCAAGCAGATGAAGCGAATCTCAGATTTGGCAATCTCGGCGATCTGCGCCTCAGGTTTATTACCGAGGGTGCACGGGTGCATGGGGCAAGGCGCCCTTAACTATGATGTCATAAAAGTTCCAACACACGAAAGAGTCCTTCGTCATTGAATTTTTGTTTCATTTTAGCGCTTTTCAAGACAAATGAAGGGGTTTGTTTAGGAGTTTGATCAAACATTTGTTTGGATGCGCTCTACTCGGACTCGATCTATTTCACACCCTCTCTGACAGAGAAGCACGACAAGAACGTTATTTCATGAGTGGTTTTCTTCTTTTTTGATCGTGGAAACGGTATGAAGCTTTTTAGGCCGGCGCCCCAATCTGCTGAGATTCCTTCTATTGCTTTTACCTACGTGTACTAGCGTGAGTTACATCAAATGATACTTTTGTAATAGAGGTTATACCCTGATAGACATTAATTCGTTGAATGCTCTAGTGCAAACAGTGTGGTATCACAAGGCATAGTGGAAAGAGCCCTACATCCATAGAGCGTTCTATTCTAGCTTTACAGGACCCCAAACGTTATACTTATTAATTCGTAGTTCCGTTTCCATTGTTCAAAGTGAAAGCTCTACATATATTCACATCTACTTCCAACCAAGCTCTCAATTAGAGCTCACTGAGTTGCACGCTCACAACTTCGAGTTCTCGATGCTGTTTTGTGAAATAACAGCCAGAGGATACATTCCTCCCATGGGGTTACCCAAGTGCCAGAAGCCTCCGTCTACCACTTGCACTGTTCCAGTAACATAAGAGGCAGCAGGCGAAAACAAGTACACCGTGGACTCAGCAATATCTTGTGTGGTGCCCCAGCGGGCCAAAGGTACCTTCAGGCCAACCTGGGAATCATCACCCATCAACCGCGACATACCCTCGGTCCCCTCGATTCCACCAGGAGCAATACAATTGCTTCTGATACCCAAAGGTCCAAATTCAACAGCAAGGGCATTAGACAAGGCATCCACACCAGCCTTGGCTGCACTGACATGCAGTTGGAAGGGCAAACCGGTGTAATGCAACGTCGCAGAAACAAAGATGATGGCGCCTTTGTTCTTTTTGAGCTCGTTGAAACAAGCCTTCACGGTGTTGAACGACCCCAACAAGTCAATCGAGACCACGGACTTGAATGCGTTGGAAGACAAGTGGTTGAAGTCGGAAATGAAATTGCCTGCTGCACCCGCAATGACAAAATCGATGCGTCCCAACTCTTTCACCGCAATATCAACAGCTTTTGCGATCGACAGAATCTCACGCACATCAGTGTTGCCAATACCAATCACCTTGGCACCGTCTCTCAACTTCTGGATCTCGCTGGCCGCCTTTTCAGTTTTCTCGACGTTTCTTCCAAGAATCACTGCATTTGCTCCAAGAAGCACCAAAGCTTCGGTCTGTACTCTGCAGATAGTCCCCGCACCTCCAGTGACGAAAACAACTTTGCCTTTGAAAATGTCTGGTTTCCAAGATGAGGTCTCCAAGAATGATCTGTCTAAACTTGCCATGGTGTGATGCTGATATTAGTCTGTAAAAATGATGTTTCGGAAAAAATAATTAAATGATTTCTCAAGTCAAAGTTTTGGAAATTGAACTGGCCCAGAATAAATCAAATGTGGTTGTGAGCAGGATTTCTCGTGCCTTTAATATGAAAGATCACTTGCATGCGTAGAATTCACCGAGCCGAGTGGTAATGCGGGGAACTCCGAGGATGGTTGATGAATGGAACATGCAATACAGACGCTCGGTGTTGACTCTCAGATTGGATCTTTGAATATTTTTTTTTTCAAAATAGGAATCCACATAGCCTCAAGGTTATTGGAAGCGAAAAAATTGCTCGAGGTGTTGTTTGATACAGTTTTGTTATGTCGTCAATTATTTACATACTTGTCTGCTCCTTAGCTCATGCCGAGGATGCGCACTGAATGACAGCTTATCTTCGCAATCTGTGAAGGCGGCTTCCGTATGATTCCTCCGCGTGAGTTCAGATCAAATCAACACGACAGCATTCAAATACACGAGAATTTCCCACTTTGGTTATGTGTGCTTGAAAACATCATCCATTGTGCCGTGGCCGATGGACGGAAGTGTAGCATGCGGTCTGATGATCCAATTTTTCACAGCTCAGCTTTTTGGCCACGCACGTGAGTCTATGGACCTGACTTCAAGGGTGCGCACTTTGGGTTTTCCGAAACCAACAATTTCTGAGAACACGCAAATGATACACACATCTCGGTGCTACATTTTATTACTTGTTTCTCTAATTTCAGAATTTATGGTGTAGGAGTGTAGCGCCACAGTTCATTAGATGGCACGACGTGTGGGGCTCGTATAGAAAAGTGAACTCTAGCATGATGGTGGATCGCGAGATCAGACAGGAGGATATTTCTCCCACACACGAAGAGACAGAACCGACCACGTGACACATTTTCAGTGATACAATAGAGTGTTGATTCTGTGGGAGCACATTTTCACAAAAACGGTAGCGCCTGGAGTTTTGAATGGCATGCCCTTCGTATTCCTTATTCTGGCCAACCCGACACAAGATACTCTGGCTATTAATTAATCGCACTCACTTAAGCCAAATGCATGAGCTCGCGATTATAGCCTGCTCTTTGGATTGCAAGCTATCAAAACCAGCGCCTTTTGAAATTTCAGTCCTCCAACTGCAAAGAAAGTTTTGAGCCCTTCACGAAGGCCTATATGTGAGTCGAAAACTCGTTTTCACCTAGAGTAGGCCCATATCTTTTAGCGCGGAACACGCTGGCATCGCCATATTTCTGGCCTGATTCATCTGCCTCTCATTCGTGTAAAACCAGCCTTGAGCCTCCTGCATCATCTCGTTTTGTCTGAATCGCTCCCGCTCACAAGCTACTCTCTTGTCCAGAATATAAATCTTCTCGACTTTCTCGTCGAATTGGTGAAGTGACCTCTCAGAATTGTCATTGGCAAATTTCTCGCGCACGAAATACGGAATCGCAAACGTCGGCGTTTCTCTACGCACATGGTGCTTTGGTGTTTTCGAAAACGAATATTCAGGGGTGCTGTCGCCCGAAAAGAATGATGAAAATAAGGTAGCAAGCAATATGAGCAATAAAGGCGCCACCTGTCTAATAGTTTCCCAGGACGTGGGCTCCAGTTTATTCTGTTGAGACTGCCTTTGTCTCTGTCTCTGTCTCTGTTGCTGAGCAAAATTATTAGCGAATGGATCAAACCCATTGCCAAAGCTCTGGAATGTGAATCCGTTATTGCCACCAAAAGTGAATGTGGTGCCTCCAGGGGCGCCGCCACCACCAAAGAACATATTGAATATATCATCTTCAAATCCCCTAGGGGCTCCCCCGCCACCATTTCCAAATCCTCTAGCGAACCCGCTGCTCTGGCCCGCACTTGGCGAGCTATTGGAGTATCCAGAAAAACGGGAATCTGGGTCTGAACCAGTCTGATCATAAATGCGCTTTTTGCTGGGATCGCTGAGAACTCCCCATGCTTTGTTCAAATATTTGAATGCCTCGCTTGCACGCGGATGTGGGTTTTTATCTGGATGGAGTCTGACGGCCAATTTCCTGTATGACTTTTTAATTGTGGACTCAGAGGCCGTCCTTTCAACATCGAGAATCTCATAGTACTGGTGCGGCTTGTAGGTCAATATTTTGAGAACAGTCTTCTCCTGCTCAGCAGTATATGACAGCATCGCAGTCTCTAATTCTTTGTCAGACTAAAATTGGTGTTAATTAGGATTAAAGCCCGAGGCCTTTGCTCATTGTGATGTAGCCAGATCGCTAGATGTTCGCCTTTTTCCGCAGTGCCATGCAGGCACATGGCTCTAATCGCACGTAGTCTTCTCGCAGGTTCTGTGAAGATGGATCTCGATAAGGACACTGCGCAAGGTTTGGACTTTGGAAGGCAATTTTCTCCCTGCGCTTTGAATTTTTGATATTTAAGATGGAATATTGTGATACTGAAACTGATGAAATATATTGCCCCAGATGGTCGTGAGTCCTCCCTAATCTCATCTGTCCAGGCATTAGTGATGAATCAAGGTAGCTCGCGCGGTGCTTTTAGCGAAATTATCATCTATTGAGGTTCGCGACATTTGCTATTGTGTCGATGTAAATATGGCGAAGAGGGTTATCAAATAGCCAAAATACATTAATTGACTATTTTTGATAAACTGCAAGCATGCAGAAAAGTCCAATTCAGGCACTTGAGGGTTTGTGGCTGAGGACTTTTTTCATTTCAGGAATGATGTGCTGAATGAATCGCTTTCACTACGAAGCTGGGCAGTAACGATAATTGCTTTAGGAAGTCTACGGTCTGTCACTACCGACTCGTGTATGCACTGCTTGAATAATGCGGCACAAACATCGTACTAGCCTCATCATCAAAAATGATGTTGACCTCAACATCATGGTGGCGGAGAAGGTTGAAATTGAATCAGTATAAATTCTACTGCTCAAGAGCTTTGCCAAGATATCAAATTGAACGTGCATATCTAAGATTAGCCCTTTGTATGCGATAGCTTTTACGGAATGAACGTAGTCTATGTTTTTCTTTTATTCAAGAAATCTGTCGGGGAGACCTACTCTGATGTCACGGATCAATTTGTATATATAAAAGTGCATAGTCTTGAGCTAGCACTAATAACCTTGCGAGAAATTAAATGCATATTTTCGCACAGATTAAGGTTGGCCTGGTTCGCGACTCGATAAAACCCGAGTCACCTGCGTTATAATCGAGACGATGAGCCAGGAGATTTTGAGCAATTTGCTTTTCAGTGCTCCTCTTTTGGCGTCGACGACAGTTATACAGAGCGGCGCAATTTCACTACAGATGATGCGAGCCGCTAAACTCTGCTTATATGATTTGGCAAAAAAGACCATCTTCCTTTGAGTTACCGGGTTCATTTGTTCACGGTTATCGTTACCGCACCTTCGGACTCACTCTTCTCTCGTGTGATGAGCATAGCCACCAATAAGCGTTTCAGATCTCAACCTTGAAGATTGAAGCGTTTGTTCACTTGTAAAGGCATCGTTCGTCCGCAAATTACTTGAGTCCAGACAATATGATTGCCCGGAACGCTCAAGAGGCTCTTGACAAATGCAAAGCCAATATCTCAAACAAGTCTTATCATTTAATCCACTACCGGGAAAACGGACGACTCTGCAGGCGTCGAAAGTGAGTCGGATGAAGAGGGCAAGATTCAAAGGGTCAAATATTCGTCATCAGAGATCAGATGTATAGCTAATGGAATCGCGTAAGTTGACATTCCGCAACCTAACCCGAGGATAGCTTTGGGTAGCTCTGGAAAGAAGCGTCTTGGCCTTGAGCAGTCATTTGGACTCTCTACACTGTCCAATAGTTCATAGTCGATCTAGACCCTCGACTACGTCTCACAGTGTAATTATTTCTCGCGGTTGATTGCGTCACCCCCATATATGGATTCTAGAATTTCACTACGTGTTACCCACTCGAGCGTCCATGCAATTCTTATCATACTACAAGACTATGTCAGGAAATCGCCGGATTTGACTTGAGTCGACCTCCAATTACATGAAAGTCGTTTCCGGGGTACGCACACTATTTTTAGTTACGGTGCGACTTGAATTCGTGCCAGCTTGGGCATCATTCGGGAAAACTCTCATTAATTGTTTACAGCTAATTTGAATGATGGCTTTTGATGATTCCACTGACAAAAGTGTCGAAAATTGTCTCTTCAGTTGAAATTTGTCAGAAACAATCGAGATTTACAACAGTGGTTGGCATTCAGTTGAAAGTGGCCACGCGACTCGAGAACAATTTGCACGAATACATGCCTTTTTGAAATATCAAGATTTAATGAAGTGACTTGCGAATAAAAATTGAAATATTAGCTCCAGACTGACCGCAATTTAAATTTCATGTATAAAACCATAGCACTGCCACAGCTTGGCCGGCGTTACTTTATTCCTGTCTGAGACATCGCGCAACACATTTATCGAACGTATCTTGTCTCGTTGACAGTCCCGCCGCATGTCAGTGACTCTAACGCGACGACCGAGAAGTCAAATCTTGCTTCGTGTGTTTTTCTCACAAAAACTCGGGGCTAGCGATGAAATCAGTAACCTGCCAAGCCTCTGTTTGAGCAATCAGGTCTTGAAAAATGGGGAGCCAACTCATGGACGGCCAGTAATCGCACTGGGCGCCGATGCTCAAGAATAGACCGGCCAAGAGAATTGACGAAATTCCGCTACTTTCGGCTTGTCTGCACATTCACCCTATTGTTCGAGTGTGCGCAGCCAGCCACCGTGCTCCCTGACCTGTAACTGATTGGCTGGCTCAACATGTTACGCATGCCAGCCTGCAAGACAATCAAAGACAATAGTCGTTGTAAAATGCTGTAGGATACCCGAGCATGGAGAGCATTGTTGTATGTTTCCGTCGAGACTGCAGCGCCCCGTTTCAATTCCACTCCACCGGCTGCTAAATCGATTGCCTCTATAAAACAAAGCGAGGCTGCCACAAAGTCATAGTATTTTTAGTTCTACATCCGAGCTTCACAAATGCAACTTTACCAAGTCACTATATCCGTTGCAGCAGCTTTGGCGTTCGTTCGGGCCGGTAATGTGGTGATAGGTACTTCCGTGCACCCTCGGCCTGGCTATGCGAGAATCGACTTCTCCGTCAAAAAGCCTAACAATGTTGCTGTAGCAGCAAGAGATGGATCAAAAGTATCGAAATATGCAGACTTGAGGTTATCGAGAACTCCAGCTTACTACGCGGCTACGCTTAAGTTGGGATCTCAGGGGGATGAAAATAGTGTATTAGTGGATACAGGCTCGTCCGATTTGTGGGTCATGGCGCAGGATCTCTCCTGCTATGAAAAGTCTGTGGGTAGTACATTTGAAACTCAACTGGTTCTGTTCGAGGGTAACATTCAATCGGATCACTCAAAGCCAAAATCTGACCTGGCAGAAGGAGATCTGATTGCTTTACAGGCCTCCAAAACTTTGGAAAAGTATTCTTACAGACTTGTGGATCCATTGGTGTGCAAAGCAAAGGGCTCATTCGGAGCCATAGATTCAAAATCCTTCGTGGTAAATGCGTCTGCTCCACAGTTCTCTATCTCCTACGCCGATGGGGACTTTTCAAGAGGCGTGTGGGGAACCGATGTTATCAATTTAAGCTCGACTAGTATCCCTGGGTGTAGCATTGCTGTGGTAAACGAGACTTCTTCTGCATACGGTGTGCTCGGTCTTGGTCTTCCAGGATTGCAGTCCACCATCAATGGCAATGAGGATGAAGGGTACATTTATGACAACTTTCCAATGCATTTGAAGAAGACCGGTGTCATTGGAAAGGCTCTATACTCCTTATATCTAGACCTGGCCGACTCGCAGGAAGGATCCGTTTTATTTGGTGCAATCAATCATGCCAAGTATACTGGAACGCTAGTGACTTTGCCAGTTATCAATGTTTACTCCGGGATTTTTGAAAAGCCCGTCAGGCTAGACATTGCCCTTGACGAGATAAACTTGAATGGTGAATCTGTTATGAAGTCTTCTATCCCCGCTTTGTTGGATTCTGGCTCAACATCGTCGCACTTTCCCGCGTCCATATTGGAAGCATTTGCCAAGGTATTGAATGGGGAGGAAGAAACTGTGGAAAATAACCCAGGGGTTTATGAAGTGAGCTGTAATTACAAAACTGACCCAGCAATTGCGATCTTTCGATTTGCAGGCACTGAAATCAAGGTACCAATATCATCGCTCATTACAGAGAAAGACTCGAACTGCTGTTTGGACTTGATTGCGCTGATGCCTGATGCATTGACTGGTGAAAGCTATGTCGTATTGGGACAAGATTTTCTTCGTCACGCATACGTGGTCTTCGACTTGGATGACTACGAAGTGTCTTTAGCGCAAGTCAGGCAATCGGATTATGACGATATTCAGGTTGTACTGGAATCTGTTCCAGAATCTGTCCAAGAGGTTGAACGTTCACACTTGCCCAGACACTCTGAATATTCTACGATGGTCAAACGGTCGGAAAGTACGGTCGTGAACCGGCCCATGTCGTTTTTGGTCGCAGCAACAATCCTTGGCCTTGTATTCTTGTCTTGACTTGGAGCGTTGCTGATGGATAAGGTATGATGTTTATGAGTCAGACGATGGGCTTGTCCCACTTCGGCTGAAGAGATAAGCGCGGTGAAAGTTTCATCTCAAGTCATACAATAACGGTCGCCACACAAATGCGTATCAACTAATTCAGACGATGCTCAATCTTCTCATCCTTAATTAGACCTGCTGAAAATCCTTAGCTTATTAAGTCACTGTATGAACTTATTAATGTATGAAGTGTAAACCAAACGAACCCAACTAGGTACGTTAAGTCACAGTGTAATTGACGTTTTGCAGACGTCACGTGAGCCATACCAAGAACGGGACTTTTGTATCTAATGTGTTCCAATATGTATTATAGGTTTTTTTATAGAGGTATAGATTTTGTGGCTTCAGGTGGGAGCCCCCTATAATACGATTGATTCTTTTTTTTAAAAAAAAAATAGTGTGTGTCCACTATTTATGGTATTACTGTGCAACAGGCATTATGAATTCAACAATAGGACCGGGAAACACAAATGGAATATGATGGCTGGCAGCATCGCTGTGTGAAGAGACATTAGTGGAGTAGACAGGCGGGATGCCACCAATATTCTCAATATAGCCATATATATGTCCAAAGGCGAATCAAAGCCGTAAGTTTTTGGCGCACCGACTCTTTTTTGTTTCAATAATATTATTTGCAAAACTTCTACTTGCTGAATTAATCTCAGCGATACAAGTCGCATGGCAAAATTTGACACTTCTGCTTCAAAAATATCATCTCATTCCTTAAGCATGTTACGGGAATGGGTCAATCATGGAATTGCGACGAACGTTCACGAGTGTCACTTTGCAAACACAAAACTTTATTTATGATTGCAAAGAGTTTAAAAATACTGTTTGGAATATGTTGTGGCTGCTCGGACGAGTATCCATCTCAAATGCTAATTTGTGCCCCTTTTGGTCACAACGTGATTCCTAGTGTGATTACAATTAGGACGTCTGCAGTACTAAACTGCATAATCTTGTCCATGCTTGAGTCGTACCCCACAACTATATCAGTTTTTCCAAGCCAAACTTTCTACTGGACGTTTGTGACCAGGACACAATTCATTTCCCAATTTTACAGCCCGAAGGGTGAGAATCAATGACCACATTTACAATCTTATGTAAGTGATGCATGTCAGAAGCGCGTTTCGTGATTGGAGGCGCGGTCTCGGTATTTACGGATGTGTGTGCGAAGGCGCAGCGAGCTGAGCTAAGTGAGGTGAAATCACTCTCGAGGCATTTGAAGCTTTTTGAAACAAATGTATATGCCCGCTTAGGCAAAAGCCAGAGCATGGACCAGAACAAAAGTTTACACATGGTTGCCCAAACCAGGGGACATATTTCATAACTCATCATCGACTCACCTTTAAATCTTGAATACCCCATCCGTGGCAAAATATTTCAGATTCTCGGCGTGGTACGAGAGGCAGGAGGCTGCCAAGAAGCAGCCGCAGCGTACACAGGATATCAGCGGCGGATCCCGCGTACGGTGCCTGATTATGCAGCACCTGCTCTCTAATCTGTCATACAAGGACCACCGCGGCCTCGCAAATGATTCTCATAGGCTAATTATAGATCTCCACGTCTGTTCTCACCTGCCGTCCAATACCGGATTTTTCTTGACTCTGAGAAAAGCAACTTCTGGGTGGCGAGGTCTATCACGAAGCAATCCCTTTTCACTTTGCATTTATTAGTGTGTCTGCCCCGCGTTTGCATCCAGTAGATTGTTCCGCTCATTCTTTTTTTTTCGGTTGCTCATCCATTGTTCGTCCGAGCACTCTGCAGATACGAAAATTTGCACAATAGAAAAACAACCCGCAATTGGTTTCACGAGACGCGCTATGTTGTACCTTCCTTTTGCGGCTCTTTTAGCAGCAGTGGCGTCGGCGGTTAGTATCCCCGAAATTCCGCATGCCAGTCCCTTAAGGCTTGATTTCTCCGTGTTGCGAGGCGACTCGCGTTCGGCGGCAGCCGAAGGCGGGAAAGCCACCCTCTTGAAGAGAGAAGGCCTGACCGAACTCATCTTGTCGAACGAGCAAACTTATTACGCGGCCACCCTTAAAATTGGTAGCCATGGTGCTGAAAATAGCGTTATAGTTGACACGGGCTCGTCTGATTTGTGGATCATGGCCAGCAACGTGGTATGCTCTCTGACATCTAGGAGCTCCAAGAGATCCATTGAGGATTTTGCTGCTTTTTCTCATCGCAGATTGATGGACTTTGAAATTTCTGAAGCCTCTTTTAGTAAGGATCACGGAAAAAGAGCAGACGTTACGGTCACCACCATTAGCACCCAGACTTCTGGCAGTGGGAGTAGGGGTAGCTCCGGACGAGGTACCTGTACTGCTTTGGGATCCTTCAACACCGCAGAGTCTAACTCTTTCAAGGTCAATTCCTCTGCTCCCGATTTTTCCATCAGTTATGCCGATCTGACATACGCCGATGGGTACTGGGGTACTGATTACATCGACTTTAGTGCCTTGAACGTATCTGACTGCAGTTTTGCGGTTGTTAATGACACTTCGTCTGATGTTGGTGTATTTGGTATTGGTTTTGCTCACTTGGAAACGACCTATTCTGGAAGCTCCACCTCCAGACCCTACACCTACGAAAATTTTCCGCTTCGTTTGAAGGCAACTGGTGCCATCAACAAGGTCTTGTACTCCCTTTACTTGAACACCGCAGACGCGCTGTCAGGATCAGTTTTGTTTGGTGCTGTCGACCATGCCAAGTACAGTGGACAATTGCAGACCGTTCCTATCATCAACATTTACCCCAGCTACTTCCAATATCCCATCCGTTTTGATATCGTACTCGACTCGATCACCTTGGAGAGCTCTTCGCAAAATGTATCCGTCAGCACGGCGCACATTCCCGCATTGTTGGACTCTGGAACGACGTTGACTTATCTCCCTACGGCAATCTTGAACTCTCTCGTGTCGCTGTTGGGCGCTGTGTTGGTCGGTCAATACTATAGAGTCAGCTGCAGCTACAACACCAACTCGGCTTTCGCTGTGTTCAACTTTTCCGGTGTCGAGATCAGAGTTCCAATTTCCGACTTGATTTTGACCCTGGGCTCCCTGTGCTTCCTTGGAGTGTTGGGCCAGTCTGCCGACAGTTTGACTGGTACACCCTACGCTATTTTGGGGGACAACTTCCTCCGTAACGCGTACATTGTGTATGACTTGGAGGACTACGAGATTTCGTTGGCTCAGGCCAATTACACCACCAACGAGGACATCGAGGTCGTTTCAAGCTCGGTTCCTCTGGCCGTAAGAGCTGCTGGTTACTCTGGCACTGCTGTTGCATCGTCAGTAAACTCTGGCTCGTCCAGTTCGACGTTGAGTTCCTCCGGGCTTAAAAAGTCGGGTGCGCTGAAAATGGTCAATTTCGCCAAATCGATATTTTTTGGCATGATGGGAGCTTGTCTTCTCTTTGTGATTTAGATCGGGTGAACATTTCGGTTCGTCTGCGGACTGAATGCTCTTTTTAAGTTTAGAGTCTGGTAATAGAATGTCGACAGTATATATTACTATGAAATAAACATAGACAAAACGTTATAGGACTTGAAGATGAAGAACTCGGTCTTGTTGCAGCATTTGCCCAGCGCTGAGTATTACCGGCTCGTTCTATAAGTGATTGATTCCAACAGCTGAGACTCTGGAGTTTTCCCTCGTTGATATGTGTGGACGAATTGCAATTACATGATCAAATATACGCACAGCTAGTGTTGCGTCTTAGGCGTCGTTAACGACGATGACAGACCCATCACGATCGTGAATATCGTAAATATCCACGATGCTTTATCTTTTACGACTAAATCGTAACGATTTACGGTTAACTTTTATATCTTGAAGGTGTCTCTCTTTTTCACAATTATCTACATGGACTACAAAACTAAGCACCAAAGCCTCTCTGAATCTCCCTTCTATGTCACGATAACCATAATTTGTACACCAAGTTTGTTTATTCTAGCTATTTTTCTAACATTTGATTCTGATATGATCACCTTCTTCCTTTCGCCTAAAAAAGCTCTTCATCCAGCAATCTATTTCATTTCTCTGTAACCACATCGCCCAATTGGAAAAATAATGCTTCAGAAGGCGCAGACATTGCTGGAATTGCTAGAAAGTCTTTGGCCATCTTAGAGAGAGCAGAAAAATCTTTTCATCGAACTCAATAAAAGTGATTGAGTTGTTTGCCCCTCAACTCTCTTTTTGACTCTAAATAAGACGTAAGTTCTTCATTCTCGTCGTCAAAAGGTTCGCCTTCAAGAAAACAGCCGGAGCTATCACACTCAGCGATGAGTTGAATTTGAGGCTCGTTCTTTGCTTTTGAACGATTCAGATCCTCTTCCAAAGTGTTTTTATGGCGTAAACAGACGACCTGCAATTAACTTTTATTCTCCGAAGTGACATCTCCTGATATGTACCTTTGTCGACAAACTTGAACTTGAATCTGGGATCAAGTGCGGCCACGAGAGAAATGATCTTCATGTCCCCAAAATCTTTTTGGTAAACGGAAAGTATTCATAAAGCTTTGTGTAAAAAGCCTCGCGTCCTTGAGCAATATATATATTCGAGCATTTGAGCAGCTCTGTGCTTAATTTATAAGGTTTTCGAGAAGATCATGAATGTGAGGGATGGTCAAGATGATGGTAGATTCTTTGCTAGCTGGTAGATCAAGTGTTGGGGCCTTAAAGAATTTTGAGATGCGGTGCAAATGTTTTAAGTATTTCCATTGAAGTTCGATACCCAGATGTTTTAGGACTTTCTTACCGAGGCGCCCAACTTGTGTCAATACATATTTGATTTCTTTCTTCAAACGAAGAGCTCGCTTAATCATTTTGTATGTCGAAAGCCAGCGAGTTGTATTATCCAATATCAAAGTTCCGGACCTTTTTGGTTTTTGTCTTGCAATCTCCGTATCTCGGCCTGGTGTTTAAATGTTGTCCGAAGAATTGAAATATTGCAAACACCTTTTACAAGCCTTCGAATGGGATTGAGTAGCGACTTCCTTCGATTTGAAAAATTCTTCAAGAAAGGAGGTTTTTCATCACTTTCAAGGATGCTCTGATCAAACACTCTAGAATCCTGCTTCCTGGAAAACGTGAAATGCAGAGTAAAGTTTGGAGTTTAGATTTTAAGCAGATAGGAGAGCCACCGTAGAAGATGGTGGAACCCGAGAAGCATCTGCTATTGCTGTCTAGGCCAGTGGCAAAGTTTGCATCAGCACGCGACCGGAGCAAAGTATAATTCCATCGAATTTGACGTTCCTACCTTGAATTGGTCAAGTTGAACGCTAACTACCGAGGCATTATCTCTCGTAATAAATACAACACGGTTTTACAAACCGGAAAATCTTGACAACACCCTGGACAAATGACAACAAGACCCCTCCTGTCAGAAAATTCACTTTGAGCACCTCGTGTCCAACCACATAATTCGTGAGCCCAAAAAAATAATCGAGAAAGTTAAATGTAATCCCCGAAAACTTGTTTCGACTACAGGCTTTCCACTCTTCAAATTTGAGAGCGAACTGGCCTTCATGCTTGATAAGATCCTTTCTCAAGGCATCCACTTCTGTAAAGTACATTTTCTTGAGCGTCTTTGTGATCAGCGAATACGATAAAACCTTTGTAGTCCACTCCTTGAGTGTTTCAAACGGGATTTAGTGACAGGATTGTCACAGAGGTTAAATTATAGGTGATTGACCACGATTATGTGGATAAATTTGGCAAGAAAAGTTTGTAGATCATATGCTCTTTTCTCTTCACTTGATCTCTCCTAGGATGGCTTGACAGTATTTTGTCTTCTTTGGGGTGGAAGTCGGTTATATGTTGGCCCAAAGCTTTAGCCAATCAACAAGGCTAGTAGCAAGAATGGAATCATGGTAATTCAATTTGTCATCTTAAATGTCTACATGGCTTGCCAATTCAGGAAAAGCAACCTACGTTTTGCTCAGTTCGGACATGATGTGCTGAAGTGGAAGTGTTTTATATTTCTGGAATGCGTGTAAGACACAGAGCACTTTTGGCATTTTGGCTTTACACGTGTTTCACATCAATGATTTACACAGGTTGATTCCACTATGAAGTAACCAAATTCAAACACGGCTGATGTATAAGTGGAAGGGTGGGGAGAAGGTATGGAGTCACTAGGCGTACTAAGTTCCAGACTTGGAGGGGTTTCAGAGGATCCTCGTGCCGTTGAATATCTCAAAAGTGGAGAAGAAAATAGACAAAACGGGCAAGAGCGAATTACTTGAAAAATCACAGCGCTAGTGTTGGGCGCTTTCGTTTGCACTTGATTATTGTGACTTGGTTTTTGCAAAATTTCATGTTCTTAGTTTCTTTGATTTCCATGATACCACCCAATCAGAGCCAGCCTGATACACATTGTGCACACCTTGTAATATGCCGGACAATCGCATGTGTGTCGTATGATTGTACGATTTTATTACTAACGAAGGGCCTGTCGTTATTGTAGTTACGATAACGAAAATTCGTTAACTTTGACCAAATTTACGATTTATTTACGATGCGACTCAACACTGCGCACAGCCCTCTGCTGATAAATGCCGCTCTACTCGATTATCGCTCGGAGAACTCTGACAAATTCACCTTATGATGGCCCCAGCGACTTTGTGATGGGGTTAGGTGTTTATGCTTGAGCGGTGACAATTTTGACTTAAATTGACCGAGAACGCAAAATGCCCAAACATTCTGAAAAACATCAATACCATCGAAAATGCGGAAAGGCAAACTCATGTTGTCAGTGATGCAAAATTATGGATTATTCTACTCTTCACTGCTCGGCAACGCTGAGCTTTT
>JAKTWD010000697.1:0-27974 GCA_030581935.1 Metschnikowia corniflorae
GTCCTCGACTTGTTTATTGGCGAGAACTCCGCGTGGTTAAAAGGTGTCGAGAAGCATACCGGATACAAGCCGAGGGCCACGCCCAACCACATCCGAAACCTCTGCAAATACGCCAAACGGGACATGGAGATGATCGGGCTCAGGCTCTATGTGAAGGACGAAAGCATGCACGGCCAAAATCGGCCCATTTTGAGCCCCTCCAAAAGCGACCCTTTCGAAGCCAGAGCGCTCACTCAGGCCTTGAAACTTATGGCTTGTTTTCTAGCGGCACCGGCCCTCAGCACCCAGATTCCGGCACAAGACGTGAAATGGCTTTATGGCCACGCGTGTGACGTTATAGTGCGGCCCACGCTCTCAAAATCGCTCGTGTCGCCGTATTTGAGTGTTTTGAAGGACTGTCCGTTTCCGGCCAAAAAGAGAAAGCTTTTGTTTGAGAGCTACCCGAACGCGCTCCTGGAGAGGATCTTGTTTGCCATCTTGAACATGAAACACTACTTGAGCTCGTCGTTGATAAATGAGAAGTTTGTCGCGTTGCGCAACTTGATCAAGAACTTTCCTGCGATTCTGGCCAAACATTTCCATCACTGGTTCCCCGGCTTGATCGTCAACCTTTGCGACCTCTCCTTTGTGCTTTACTCGAAAGTGGTGGCCACGGGCATCACTACGCTTTTGGAGTCCGCGCGTAACTTCCTCGATAACAGCGATATATGCCTATACACGCGGAAGTTTGTCGAATCACCCCTCGCCCAAAACCATCGTTCATGGATCTCCGATAGTTTTCCTTCGCTGATCGGCGCATCGGACCAGTTGGCGCTCGACTACATTGGCGAAAGTTTGAAAGGCCTTTTGGAGGGTGGTTTCTATAAATTTGCCATGGATATATGGGTCGGAGTGACGCTACTTTTGGGAAAATTTGACAACGGCATCGACAACTGGAAGCATTTGGGCGCCTGGCTACAGGTGCATAAGATTTGCTTCAACGATCATTCTGTTTTCGCGAAGGAAACGGCGTTGAGGTCATGGAAAGTCATCGTTTACAAGATCTGCTGCCACGACCTCAAAGACCTACGTTTGTTTACGCAGAATACGATTGAATCGCCCGCAAAGGCACCCGGCCGCCTCGACAGCGTCTTGAAGCACAAAATTCGCCTTTTGATACATCCGTTCATGGGCGTCTCGAACGCAGAGCTTAGGCCGGAGTTGATCGAGGGCTTCCATAGCTGCTTTCTTGCAATTCTCTACAATTTGCTCGGCCACCAGCCCAAACTCAACCCCAAGTATCTCCAGACAGTGTGGGACAAGATTGTGCAACCTGTGTTGCTCACATTCTACTTCAAAAAAGATCACTCCACGCTGCAAATGCACCAGCTCGGACTGGCGATAATCAACCGGATCCTCCGCCCAGCGCCGCCCTTGAAAGACATGTCTTTCAGTGGAATTCGGTGTCTTTCACACGAGCCAATCGAATTATCCGAAATCGGGTCTTTGAATCTGCGTTGGGTCTATCTTCGGTTCGACAAGGTGCTTCCCATCTTGGCGCTCACGCTCAAACTGAAACATCTATCGTTTGAGGTCAAAGCCGAGGCATTTCTTTGCTTTTTGGATTCGGTCAAGCACATGACCAAAAAAGAGGTCCAAGCTTCCGACACCACACTTGATCTCATTGACAACCTCCCTCTTTGCCTCGACGCGCTCTTGGGCGAACTGAAAGCCTCCTTTGAGTCACTTAATCGGGTCGTTTTAGCTCTCAATGACACCTTCGGCGGGAATAATTTGGTATCCATGACCACCAGCGCGAGATCCGTGATTGAGCCTATAATACATCACGTGCTAAGACTGCTGACCAGAGAGCAAATTCAGTCTCTCGTAGGCATGTTGCACAGTGCAGTTGGCGAAAAGAAAAGCCTTAGGTTTCTCCTGATTTTGGACAATGCAAGCCGGGGCCTTGACAACCCGGAGATCACCGATTTCATAGGGGAGTGCCTCAATGGGCGGAAGAACGTGAAGTTCACAGTTCAGGAATTAGTGATGATCGGGCGGATGTTCCAGGTGATATCGCACGATTTCAGTATCATTGCAAAAAAGGTGATTCAGCAGATTGTGCTATTTAAGAGCGAGGAGTTTGAAAACATGATCACTCAGTTGGAGATCGTCAAGTGGCATGTGGAAATTTTCAATTTCTTTGTCGTATTGATGCACGATGCTCCCTACGATCATTTAAAACAGGCTGCTGTTGATCTCATTAAAGAGAGAGCCAAGAACAAACATGAGTTCAAGGTCATAGCCGAGAAACTACTTGAATCCCGATTCCACTTTGAGGTTATCCATTTGCGAAAAGATATTGTGGCAACTGTGAAGTTGTTTGAAAACGATGAGTCTATGATAAATGCTTGGTCTGACTACGTGCTATTCTACGATTCGGATTTGGCGAGTTTAGACAATTTGCTTTGTTTTGCGTTTGAGTCAGGATTAGAGGTGAAACTGTTGGTTCAGGAAAGGCTAGATTCTCTTCCAAAATTGAGAGAGGCGATGGAGAACAAGGCGATTCTGAAGACATTCCCAAGGACTCTGGATGGCTCAGCTGAGCGTGTGGATAAAGAGGGTCAGGCTCGAAGAATGAGTAACTCCGAAGACACTGGTGTGGTTTTAGTTGATGAAACACTGGAAATCTTGAGTAGTTTGGATACACCACTTGAAACTTCGGGTACTGGCCAAGAAATGGAAAACAAATCAGATGATGAGAAAGAGCAAATGAAAAAAATGTCTTTGGCGGATGAATCGCAGGAGTTCATGTCAGACCTTCAAAATCCAGAAGAAACTCGTGAATTCATGATGGAAAACATCAAAACACCCAACACTCGAAGAAAACGCAAGAGTTCGAGCGACAGACTGGATGATGAATCAAAAAGACGCCGTGAAGGTAGCACCGAAGAGTCCGTCTCGCAAGTCGGAGAAAACATCAAACAGGTGAGCAATTCAGAAGATAGCATTGAGGTTGACTCTTATAGTGGAAACCCGAACAAGGGCATAAGAATCACATCGAGCTCCGAGGAAAAACTGAAGAAACTTGCGGAAAGCGCAATGGGTAGACTGGAAGTAAATGCTCACTCGACGGCTAATAACACCAGAGATGGGCTGGCCGAAAACACCAACGGTGAAATTGCAAAACTTCAGCACAACGGAGTGACAGTACTCGCACCAGTGGAGGAAACATCGAAGAATGATCATTCGACAATCAAGAACCGTATTCGACCAAGTGAACTCCACAAGATACTCAGCAGTCTTGATAGCTCGGATTTAGCCTCCTTTGCTGAAAAAGAGCGATTCGACTTGGAAACGCTGATGATGCAGTTTATTCTCCGCATGCGCAGTGTGAATGTATCTCTGACAGATACTGAAGGAAAGGAAAAGTAAAAACAAGAAGGGGAGGATGTGTTTGGAACTAAAGGCATATCACTTAAGAAAATAGTGATGATAGAAAAGGGATTGAATGATTAGTGATGATTTGATGGGAAGCGGGCGTATTGCGTTCTCTAGTGAACAATAGCTCGTGGAAGGTAATATATGAACATCGTTTCACATTTTTGGATCTGCATGATAGGAGATGCTTTATGTTTGGCCGCAATGCTCTTTTGTGATACATGAGCAAATCGCCCAAAGTATATGATCAAGTGACAAGTTCAATATCTTCGATGTTGGCAGAATGGAATGATTGTTGTAGAGTCACAGTCAGTTGTCGATATTTAGTGAGTGTTTTTTCATAGATGAAAGTTGAGTTTTGCAGAAGCTCGGATCAATACTTCGACGTGAAGTGGCCACTACTAGCCTCTCAAATATCCAACACGGTTGTCTGATTCGCCTCTCAACTATCAGTAGTCTTAAGAGTTTTTAGATATTTGTGATTGTTGTGACCATAGCGTCATTGTAACTTAAGCTCTCTTTTGAAAGTGAAGGAGGTGCTCTGTGCTTCTTGATCGTGAAAAATCGGAGTTATTAAGAAAGATGATAAGCATAGTTCTTCGCTTAAATTACGCCCCAATGAAGCGCCTTGGTAAACATGACAGCGACATTATCGACTGCATCAATATACTCGAGTGATATTTACCATAGTCGACTTGTTGTTTGACAGAGTCTGTGTAGTCTCTGACATGGCGTGTACCAGCAACAAGTGAACAATTTCAAATGGTAGCAATGGCCACTTTGTTATCACAGTACACATTGCATTTAGCAGGGCAAGGAGATTGAGTAAGCACACTAATTCAACAACAGCCAGATTATGTGCAAGGATCTCAGCATTGACAGTAGACAAGGCGACCAACGTTTAGAGTTTAGATTTCCAGCAGATAGGAGAGCCACTGTAGAAGATGATGGGACCCGAGATGCATCTGCTATTGCTGTTTAGGTCAGTGGCAAAGTTGGCATCAGCATAGCTGACAACCTCATCATCATCATTATGGTCAAATATAATTCCAAGATGAGGTGTGCCTTCAAGATAGAGAAACAAACGGCGAGCGGCGACCATGTGTTTGACCTTGAGAGCAGGAAGATGGCGAGAGAGCTTGGAGGCGGTTGTCTGTATATCAAGCCTAACTGTGCTGGAGGCATAGAGAAGCTTTCCAATGATAGTTCGATATACTGAGGCATTAGACAGTGCACCATTCAGGCCCGGAGACTGTCGCTTCTTCAAATTGACCTGAGTCTAATCATTCTCCACGATATCCTTCAACTTCACGGTATGTGCAGCAGGCGTGGCAGCAGAGACACTGTTTTCACGACCGTAGTCTATTGTTGAGGAATCATAATAGTCGCCCAAATGAAGTTTGGTGTAGTCCTTGCTATGTTCGAGATTCAGACCAAGATATTTGCTGACATGTCCAAGGTCTTTTATTTTGAAACGAGAGCTCAAATCATCCTTGACCTTCTGAACAAAGTCCTATTCAGAGCCTGAAATAAAGGGATCATCGACATACAAGCCAACAAGTAGTTTTTTAGCCCCTCACCTCTTTGATACTAACATGATTCATTCACACATGTCACAAAAATTTGACGTACAAGCTCCTTGTTGACAATTTCATTCAAAAAACTGCTCGAACAAGAGGGTAGGATCACATTAGCCAATCCGTCTTTTAGGTCTTGTCTACATCAGTTCGAAGAGGAGCAAATTGACAACACTAATGTCATTATTAAAGCTCGCAAGGTACAGCTTATATCGTCGTTCCACTAGCAACGGGTAGGTCCGGATAGAGTCCAGACACTTCGTTTCGCACCAAAAATGGATTTCTTGAGCTTCAACACAAGTTCACCACCATCTTATGAAGCTGAAAATAGCCTTTGGGCTGTCTCATGTGGATTCCCTCCTTGACTTATCATTAAGAAATGCATCAGTCACACTGATCTGATGAATTTGCGTCTTTTCCTCTTCTGCCAACTGCAAAAGAAGTTGCACACTTGCCTGCTTAACCACAGGAGAAAATGTACCCTTGTAGTCAATGTCTTTTCTCTGCGTAAAGCCTTGTGCAACCATCCTAGCGTTTGTGTTCCTGATTGTAAGTACCCAACGAGGCCCAACAAGCTTCACCCCTGTGGGAATTGGAACCAACTCGTAAGTACATTTTTCCAGTGAGCTCGCATCTCCGCATCGCATCTCCGCATCGCATCTCCGCATCGCACGCCTCGTACCACCTCGCTTTGTCCGTAAACCTGTCAATATCAGGAAACGACGGTTGTACAGGTCCCTTTTTTCCCCATAGGAATTTTCGTGACGAATGTCGGCAACGTGGGCCTGTACGCTCTGGCGGGTGTCTCGTTGGTTAGCCCAGCATCCATTGTAGCGCGAAAGTCATTTGTGGCCTTGCTGAGAAAGGCCTCATCCATGTGAAATAGCTGGTACTTCGTTGACCGGCTTCAAGTACTCCCTTGTCTGCCCAAGCGCAGCTTTCGTGATAGAAAACTCCTTGAGATCGATGTAGAGCGCGACGTACGCAACACCCAAGGACTCTTTTGTACCTACCTCTGTCATGAATTGGAAGGCTTAAAGAAACTTTCGCTTTGAGTGAGTTCACACCCCAATTTGTTCGTCTTTGCCCCGTCAATAGATCTTTGATCCTGTAACTATCAAGATGGTCAAGACTGCATCCAGATCCTTGATTGGAATACAACCCCATAGAGAATTCTTCTTGTCGAAAAGATTCGAAAATGTGCAAGTTGTTCTTGAACGAGGGTGTTATTAGTGTTGTCATAATGCCAAGATCTCATCTCCAATTGAGACTGAAATTCAGTGCATGTGTCAATTTGGCCACAGGATTTGGTACACCAATTTTGACTGCTCGCTTTGACATGTAATTAGTGCTTTATTTTCGAGTGGCGTCGTGTTGTCAGGTGGGACCTATTGACACTTGTGGTGATACGAGAACCAGCCATTACTATTATTCGAAGTTATTTACGTCCAATTCTGTATTCTGATAATACATGTCTACTAAAATGTATGACTTTTCACAATGCATGTCTTCTGCTCCATCAGACCGCAAGCACCTTGACTAGCAATGCCGCAAAACCGAGCAGAATCTGGCCTTATAAACAAAGAGCGCCAATTTTTCTACTTTCAAATATGAATTCCGCACATAGGACCCAGAATATAAGAAGAAAGGGTAATAGGTCTCAAATACTGAGTTTTTTAACATGACTATGGTAAGAGATGGGGCCTCGCTAGTCACTAGTACTACACACTTCGATTAGCCATTATTCATTGAAATTTACTATTCATCGAGTTTCAAAGTATACGAGTGAGGAATGTACCTCTGAGAAAAATCCCCTCATTTCATCTTTTTGGTTGTGGGAACACTTTTAGTCTTACTTACTCACCATCGATCTATGGTCAGAAGGTCTAGTCCCACATCTTTGGTATCTATAATCAGGCATTTAATCTTTTCTCGCGGAAAAGAGGATTGCAAATGAGCTGAAAAATGTAGAAAACTTTCACCATTTTACCTCCAAAAGTCTACAAAGCTCATAGCAATTATCATGCTCACACCTGGCAGAGCTCATCAACTAGACCTCGTGGCACATATATACGCAAGCCTTACAATAGCGAAAACTTTTTTGAAAACCTCCGTTCTTAAAGCCCAACGCCGGCTATCAAATCTAGGTGCCTGAGCATGAAAAAGTCATTAATTTCACCGACACAATAAAAATGGCTTGGACACTGCCAGCACCTTTAGTGCTCACCAGTACTCAGCTCTTTCATTCCACCCACAAACAAAAACCAGCCCCATACGAGTAAAATTGTTATGTCTAACGCGAAATTTAATACATCATACTCAGAGTTTTTTAGGACTCCCTTAATAAAATCAGTCAGCAATGTAACATGGTAGATAGCCGAAACATCAACATTGTCGCACAGTTATTGTCAGATAGATCTGAGCGCTAAGAGCTAAGAGCGATAGGTAAAACTTGGTTAACGATAAAGCTGTGTGTGATGGTGAAACTTCTGAATAAAGGTTTGGAAAAAAGAGAGCCCCCGTGTCCCCAACGGGGGAACTGGCGACTATATAGGAGAAAGCATGGTAACAATGGTAACAATGGGAAGATCTGCGCGCGGGTGAAATGCGTGTATAGCGTAATTTCACTAGTGGTTATGTCCTACCTGACAGTTATGTACATAGACCTCTGGCTTTTGCACCCATCATCTTATTGTGGTAGAGTGTGACCATGACATACCGTGTGGCATGCCCATTCACACAAATTCAAGAACTTTATGGAATTTTCATCTTCAGCCTGAATTGCCTTTTGCGAAATTTCGAAGGAAATACATACATCGACACTAAACGTACACGTTCCTTATGCCAACTGCGCGTATAATCAGCACTGTGCGAATGGTATCAACATTGAGCAAATGGTATCAACATTGAGCGAATGGTAATGTTCCAATCCCAACCATTCTCAAGAATCCAATAAACTCGTCATTTTTGATGCAGGTTTTCTCCATAATGTTACAATTATCAAGAAAAAAAAATGTAAAGAAAAGTCTCTTCTCTGCTTTTATCATCGCGGTCTTCTCCACGTTTCGGCTATACTAGTCGCACCGGCGTCAACATGCGAGATCGACACGACTGCACTGCCAAATTGCCCCATAATACAGTACGACGTACTCATCACCATAACTATCTCTTTGTGCCACAATTGGCGACTGAACAAGATTGAGCGAAATCTAGAAAATACATCAATCAGGGTGAAAAGAATAATTAGAGTATCAATCGTAACATGTCAGTGGTTCCTTACAGGCCGCTGGACAGAGGACGTGTCGTATACCACGATCCCACTAGCAAGATCTTGGTCGTGCACGACAACAGGGAAAACTCTGTAGAATTGTATGGAAGCCATGGGCTTGAAAACGAGCTCGAGTCGTATTCCCGAGAATCGAAACCCGTTTCAAATTTGGTCTATCGAAGCGTTCGGCGTAAGAACCGTACACCGATTTCTCCAAATAGCCGCCATTGCCCCAATTGCGGGATAGATCTTGAGAATTATTATCAAACTTTTTCAGAAGGTTTTGAACAGCCTAGATACGACTCTTTCTCGCCTCTGGAAGGAAGCGGGAGAAGGCGCTCGGCCGAAAACGGGTATAGAAATTTAAGTGGAAATGGAGGAGTGTCGGAAATGGGTGACGGCACAAGTAGGGATCAAAAATACCAGCAGGGGTTCCCCGTCAATCCCACAAAGTCCCTGCACTTTATGCATCACGACTACTTTCACTTACTAGCGGATCTCCCCTTTGACCCCGCGTTTCCAGAATCCGCTCCCAAAACCAGCTACGATCGGGCACTAGAAGCACCCATATCCTTTAGAAATACCACCACGGATCCTGAATGGAGAGACATCTTCAATCAAGGCTATTTCCAACGATTTTTCCGCAAAATCCCGCCCGGAATTTTGGGAAGCGGCGCCCATGCCCAGGTTTATAAAGTGGCACATGTGCTCAAGGGCATCGAACTTGGCATTTTCGCCGTGAAACGCATCAACGTGGGCGATCACTTGCACTTTCTTGACCAGGTACTAAACGAGGTCTTGATCCTATACGAGCTCTCAGCGAAGGGCGCCAATGAAAATAACTTGATTCGGTACAATCACGTGTGGATGGAATACGGCGACTTGTGTGACCTGGCAACATATATTTTAAATCCAAGTGTGCTGGATTCGATAATGAAAGTACCATACGTCTACATCTTGCAGCAATATTGTGATGGCGGGCATCTTGAGCACCTTATCGCGTCGAACTTTCAGCGTGAAGAGCACATGTCGGAGAAAGAACGAGTTGATGAGGAACGTGCACGTCGTCGAAGAAACAAAAAACACGAAATCGAAGAAGTTACTGATTCCAAAAAGAGGTGGCTATCGGACCTTGAAATATGGAAGTTTTTTGCGGACATCACCAACGGCGTGGCGTATTTGCATGCCCACGGAATTCTACATCGAGACCTCAAACCGTCCAACTGTCTTTTGGAATCAAAGTACGACGCATCGATGATCACGCACGCGGAACTGCCCATGTCCGAAACAGACCTCGACAGCGTGGTATCTTGTCTTCCAAAAGTGGTTGTTTCTGACTTTGGGGAAGGTAAATTCATGAACAAAACGCAGAAACTTGACTCGCTTTTTTCTCGTGATGAAGAGAGGCGTGGGAACACTGGCACCATCGAGTTTACCGACCCCCGGTTGTGGGAGTTTCAAAGTGTCTCTGAAGACGAAGACAGGCCAAAATTCGCTCACCAGTTCACTTTCGACAGCGACATTTACTCGCTTGGGATGATCCTCTGCTACTTATGTGTCGGCAAGCTTCCGTTTTCCGAGAAAATCGTCAACTATAGCAATCCTACACGGGCCAGAGAAGAGATTGCAGTGTGGCATCGAGAACTCGCAATCGCTACATTTAGCGAATGGTTTGATCGCAAGCGATCGCTCTTATCGAACGAAAGTTCGAGCGCCCAGGAGAGCTTCAAGGCCATGATCTACCTGATGATTAAAGGGAAGGCGAAAGCGCCAAAACCTTCATCAAAGTTGTTGAAAAAGTACTTGGAGTCGATGAAATGGGAAGTTTTCATTTCGGGCCGCAACCGAAGCCGGTCTGAGGCCACCATAGTCGAAATGGGTGCTACTCGGACCTCAGAAAATGTGAATGACACATATCTATCTACAATTATGGGCGGCGAAAGCACAGAGGAAAACGACGAAATGATCAACTTAATTGACTCTGATGGGCCGGAAATTACAAAACGCGACATTGAGGCAGGGCCGTCTACATTGGTGGCATCTATACCGATGATGACCCGAAGTATCTATGTTTTAAACTTGGTCACGCTTGAAGTATTCGCACGGTCAAAATACTCAAAGGCAGCTCTTGTGGCCAAAGCTGGAAATGTGCTCAGTCTCGCCGGTGAGAATTACCTTCGGGAGGACGTTCGGGTGTATGTGGCGGGAGCATGTTTTCTCTTGAGCTTGTGGGCTCTTTTATGATAAAGACAACTGCATCCAAAGATCAGTTTGAGCATCATTTGAGCGTGCTCTTGTCCTTCCCCGAGGCCTTCTGTTCCGCCTTCTTTTCGGTCTTTTTCTCGACCTTTTGCTCGACCTTTTTCTCGACGGTCTTCTCCACGATCTTCACTACCTTCTTTGCTGCCTCGCTTTTGTCGATCTGCCCATTTTCCTTCTTCTGTTCGACTTTCTCCTTCTTCTTTTCCACCTTCTCTTTTTTCTTCTCTGCCTTCTCCTTTTTCTTCTCTGTCTTCTTCTCAGTCTTCTTCTTTTTCTTCTCCTCCTTCCTGAGTTTCTTCTTTTTGGTCGCCGGAACAATCTTGTCGAGGAGCTTGGCCAAGATGCTTTTCTTGTGGATATACTGGTTGTGCACATCGAGGATCATGGGCTCGTTGGTGAGTCCATCGTGGGTGAAGTTGGCCGGAGGGGTGTACGAGGCATTCTCATATGTCTGGCCATTCCAGCAATACTTGTCGAAACATTGTTTGCATATGTCGGATTGGGTGGCGTTGTTTCTTTCCTCGGAACGACGCACCATGGCACACCCAACACATGTTTGCCAGTCGGGCGAGGCCGTTTTGTTTCCCTGCGAGGCAATGTCGAAACCGTTGACCACCATGCCTTTTTTCTCGTTGTCGGTGTATGTGAACTTCAATGTGGAAGTATTCGAATAGAACTCGTATGGGCGGTTGGCGATGTAGATGACAATCGGCGGGATTACCCCGTCTTTGGCCAAAGCAGTCAAATTTTGGGCATCACATCCAAAAAACGTCGGTTTGGCAGTCAAGTTGGAATAGAGGAACGTGGACTGCCCGGGCACGTATGGGCAAAGTGTGGACTTGCCTTCGTACAGGAACTGGCGTCGGTAGGTGTTGATCAAGGACGTTCCGTCGGGCCACTCGGGGCCGTCGTTGTCAAAAGCAAACACAAGGTCCAACTCGCGTTCTTTCACGGAGACTGTCGAAAGCGGGATCACTTCTCCCGCAATGCCGCCGTCCATCAAAAACAACGTGTTGCTGTTGACCATGGTGCTGGAACGGGCATAATGGGAACCATAAAATGGGTTCGGGTCGTACCACGCCACGTCCTGCCGGTTCTGCGACATTGTCTGCAAGAATCGCTTGACAAAGAACTTCATCACCAGGTTCAACGAAGTGCATGTGGGACACACCATGGTATTCAAGAAATGGTTGAACACCGACAGGGAGGTGCCCACAATAAACGCAGCGTTGTCGAACCCGGTGTGGCAGTTGCCCATGGGGACTCCATCTATCACCGGAGTACCCAAGTATTTGATGTCGTAGAAGGTGTTAATGGAGGTGTCGAAGGACCCCATCTCGTACGGATTGAACTCAATAATGGGCGAGTTCATATTGTACGTGAGAGTCTGGGGCCGACGGGCAAGTGCAGTGACAATAGGGAACGGCATGTCATAGTTGGCAAACGTTGGCATTTCTCTAATACCGGACCACGTGGCACTATCCTGCCAGTTATCAGGACCCATACGAAACAACAGGTGCGCGAGAATTCTCCCCCATACGTCGGTTACGGAAACAGGAAATCCGGCACTTTGCTTGGCCATCATGTCGTTTTTTATCCCCTTATTGGACGGCATGTTCCAAAAAGCGAGCCGCTCGAGGATCCTGTTGTAGTCGTTAGCGGCAAAGTCGTACACCAAATCCCAGGGATTGGACATGTTCACCATATGCTTCCATGAGCTGAAATCCCACACATTATAGGGGTTTTCGAGCACCATCTCGTCGACAGTGGGCCAGTCCTGGAACATGAGCGAGGCAAGAAGCCACGATCCGCCTGAAAGTCCGGCAATGTATGAGGAAGACTGCAAAATGCCACCTAGGCCCATTTCGGTGGCGTTGGTCGTGCGGTTGTCCAAAGCGGCCAACTCTCCGGCGGCCGTGAGCATGGCCCTGAGGCCACCGCCAGAGAACGCAAGTGCAATGTTGATCGGACGCGTTTGGTTAAGGTTATCGAAACGGGCCTGGGTATATTCGACTCCTACACGATTAAGGTACTCTTGGATCGCAGCCTCGGTTTTGATGTGGCGCCCGTTCATCCACGCTATTTCTTCTGGCGACATCGAGTTGGCTTCTCTAATCATAGACACATTCAGAGGGCACGTTGTTTGTGTAGGGGCGTATCCGTTGTTGAGAGCAGGTTCAGTTCCAGGCATCATTGCAGGTCCCCCGTGCATCGGCACGTGGATTCCGGACACGGGGGCTTTGTTATGGAGAGTTATTGCGTATGCGAGCGAGACCCACACGGACCATGAGAAAATACGCTTTGGCTTCATCACTGGGAAGATCGGATCTGAATGAGTGTGCTGGAAAATAACTTAGTCTGGGAAAATGGATCAAAGGGGACTTTTTATTGACCAGGGCCTGTGAAAATTTTCGCTTTACTCATGATCTGGAGACTCCGGGTTTAGTTGGTGTTATATCGGACGCTTGAATGCAGATGATAATCAAATCAAGCTACTGGAGCCCACGAACAGGCCAAAGCTTTGTTCATCCTGCCTTATCAGGTTTCTATCATTCAATTTTCGGTATGTCGTGGTGATGAACTTTCTGATGGGTTCAGGAAATGGAAGGTCTAGTGAAGCCAGAGTATGGTGATACTTGACCTGCCCGAGGTGGGAAAGCCTAGCGACAGTTTGAACTGCCAGGATTGCATGAAAACTGTCGGCTATGACTTCCGTTTTACAAATCACATCTTTTGAGGAAAGACATTTCTGACGACAGATGATACTATATGGCCTGTCATCTGGAAAATGGCTCTAAGAAGAGGCAGAAAATTCGAAGCTAATTTCCCTTGCAGCTAAATTTCCCTTGCAGCCAAATTTTGCGGCTTTCGCGGGTTGTCATCTAGTGAGGAAGGTCGAGGCCACTGCTCGTGGTCACGTGCACGTGTATTTGGCAGTTCGAGTGGCTTGATTTTCATGAAGTTGGAACCATCTCGAAAATTATACACACTTTGGTTGTTTTTGTTGTTTCCGCTGATAAATACAGAGACACAATGGTCTTTGTAAACGGGCTTGTTCGCGCTGGTTGGAGATTCGCATTGTGTTGGAGAAGAAAGACCCATGAGTGGACACTCATATCATTCTTCAATGAATAGCTCGAGAGTAGTTGTTTATTTTAGAACACAAATGATTTGTTGCTCCTAATAACCACCTGACTTACTAAAAGAGAGGGCGTTTCTTCTCCATGCTTAATTGTCTGCAAACTGCATGTAGCCAAAATCCAAATGCGGTGGTTGAACATTCGGTTCCTTTGACAATACAAGTCTATGATTTTGGACTCCCCATCAATCTATTCTGTTTCCGTTCTCATTGCATCATTATATAACTTATGTAATCTCAGAAGAACCAAAGTTCAATGAACCCAGACTCTCTAGGTCCCGCAAGTTTGTGAAGAGAATTATGAACAGTAAGTGTAAGAGCGTAAACGAGAGACGGTCAAAAGAACTTCTTCACATCCATCAGCAGAACAGTATATATGGCATTTGAGATCTCACTTATTGATTGCTGTTAGCTAGCTGCGGGCGTCTTTCGAGAACCACGACTTGTTAAGTATAGTAACTGGAAAGATTCCGGTCAAACAGCTTGCGCATTTGCATCCGCAAGTAGTTGCAATCCTTCCAAAAAACAGGGATATTGTTTGTATATTTAACGAAATTCTGTTACAATCTCCCAAATCCATTCACGTCTACGGAACTTGAAAAGAATCGACGATGCTCCAGGGCCCATGTACAAATGCACTTCAAATCGTGGAAAGAGGAACCATCTCGAGAAACCATTACGTACGACTCTGGGACGCAACGAACAGAAGAAACAAACCTTGGATAACTCATTGATCATGTAGAGTGCGCGATATTTTTCTTGGTATTCGATGACTCCACAAATGTAGCACACGTACAATCGAGGAGACGGTTTGATTTTCTCTTGGAATAGCACTCTTTTTCTCAAATATACTATTGAGTATTTACTGGGCACATAACAAGTACTGGCTATGACACTGAGAAACTTGTGATCACATCGAACAAGACTAAAGACAGAAAGCGATAAGCACCTCGCCGGGGCATCAGTCACTTTGAGGATACACTTCAGTGAAATGCCACTAGACTTTGAGTCCCGACTCCAAACCAAAAAGTTTCATTTTTCAAAAGCACATAATTTCGTCATGATGTCGAGTATCAATATTTAGAGAGTACCTGACTTTGATGGACTACCATCTGGCAAGTTGGCGCGTATGAATGGAAGCTACGAGATCCGACTTTTTCAAACATCATCCTGCTCAGAGAATAGCAAAGAGACAAGGACTTGATCAGGCTGTGTCGCTTTGCAATGAGGCTAATGTAGTGGCTGCGCTTCACAACAAGAAATGCGTTCCAGCGATGAGAATTCATGAACGAGTCAACTCTGATACTGATTTCTTTAAATAGCACACTTATTGAAGGGTACCGCTGACCGTAGCGATGGGCGAAAGCTATATCCTACAGAAGAACCTCAACGCACTTCTAGATGTGTACAAAACGTCAACACACTTTTAGATGTGTACGAAGCACCCTATCTCGGATACGGGGTACGTCTAGCCCGACGCCGCCTGCGTTTCAGTTTTTGTGTGACCCAGGGTCGAACCCAGGGCCATAATGAATAGCATATTTGTTGAACACCTTGATACTCTGGGTATATCCATTAATATCAAGGGGAGAATGAAGAAGGAAACGGAACATCGGGATAACGTATAATTGCGAAAGAGCTTTGTACCAGAGCTATGGAACTCTGAGTTATCTTGAAAAAGAGACCTAGTGAAGTGAATAAACTCAAGTCCCGTCTCTTTAAAACTGCGCCATGGACACAGCATTCATAGCTAAAGCGTCTGATAATACGAGGGCACGAGAGGCTTGCGCGTATATATGAAACAACGCTCGGCATCGTTCCATCCCCCCTCATACTCATAGTTCAGGTCGTACTCTTTAAAAAGCTTCGCGGGCGCAACAACAAGCTTTGGTACATCGCTGATTCTGAATATAGCGTTGTGCCACGGGGTGGGAATGTGCAACAAGCGGTCCTCCCTGTCCTGGTTGTGGCATCCGATGGAGCAGATTGCAGGATCCAACAATCTAATTGCAAATTTAGGGCCAGCATTGAGATGGGCATGGATCGAGAATCTGAGATGGAAAGTGAATACCAATTCCACCAAATTGGAGTAGGTATTGCTGCGTCTGATCATCTCGTACGACACACACGAGATCAACTTTTTGAATCTTTTGCCGGACAATTTTTGCGCCACCCCGGTGTGGCTCAAATCCTCAGACATGAACTTGTTGAAGCCCCGATATAGGAAAAGGCTGGGGTGTTCAGGGGTATTGATTTGTTCGCGGAGAAGACTGTCGTTGACGTCGCATCCAAGCGTGAGGATCTTGCGGTAGACATCGGTCTCCTCATCAATCAAAGTTTTCAAGTGGTGATCTATTTGAAAACGCCCGAGGATATCTGCAATCTCGTACTTATAGCTCGAATCGAAGCAGTCGTTGAGGCCTTTGAAAAAATACCATCGAATTCCTTGGGCTTGATCCGCTCGTACAACTGTACCAACTGCGCTGTGTACGCGTCGATGACAATGTCGTCGACGCCGATACAGTCGCTAAACACGTGCCCGTCGCTGACGATATTAACTTCATTCCGGGGCGTAAATCTTGTTGACCGTGAGCACAAACTCAATTATTCTTCGAAGGGCAAGCTCCTCGCCCATGTCTGGCTCTCCGCTATGCGCCTTGGCCCGGTTTTAGGTTTTGCATGGAAATGCTGGGAGAACGGCTACAATTGGACTTTGACGGGAGGTGAAAACCCCGACGTCCTTGACGAATTGTTTTCTTCCCTCCTTCCAGAGGTCGCCCTTTGCCACGTTTTTGATGGTGGATTCAAAAACCCGGGTGAAGTTCTCGGCAAGCTGCTTATACTTCTCAGAACATATGCTGTTAAAAGCCATATGCCCGTTCTTGAGAATGGTTTTCAAGAGCCACAACTCAAAGTCGTCCGGCTGGAACACCTCGGTCGCTACACCCACAATGGAATCGCAGTCGTCCTTTTCAAAAAAGATCAAATCGAGAGACTTCCTGATAGTGAGCGCCAAGTCTTTGGCGCCAGTTTTGGCATTTAACGTTTCCGCATTCTTCAAAGAGGCCCACGCATCCTCTTGCGATTTCAACGTTGCCTTCTGCGTGCGGCAATTCAAAAAGGAATCGTCATCGCGGCAGTAGACGTAATGCACTCTTTCATAGTGGGCTTTCCGAACATTATAGTATATGTATGAGTTGGTCATATTGCTCATTGTCGTACTCACATACATGTTAACCAACAAGAACTGGTGCCAAAAGCTTTGCAACAATCTGACCCTCTTCCTCGACTTTGAACTTCTCAAAAATTTGAGTCGAGTAAAGAAAACTGACAAGGCAACTTTGAAAGCTCGAAGGAAGGGTTGTATGGTTTAGTTCAAGAAGTTCACGGGAATTTCAAGAGACTTGGAGCAGGGCACTGAGCTGTAGTCTACCCTTTCTCCAAACCAATCATTTTACTCAAGTGCGAAGATGCAGAGACGATATAAAAGTTCTCCTTTATCATACCCATTGTTATTCCCATTTTGCTCAAACTGTTCAAATTTGACAATGGGTTTTGCGGAATATATGTTTTGTTTTCTCTTAGAAACTCGATGTAATGACTGACAGTCTCATTTAACGTCAGGGGGTTTTGGTTGGTCGTCTCTACATCATTGTGCTGTGTAACCGCCCGTGATACTTGAGGTTTCGTGCAGAAGAAGTCATGCTCGAACAAGATATGAATATGGCAGTCAGTGCGATAGGACCATACCACAACTTCAGAGTCAATCAGCGCAATGGAAGGGGTATTTTCCTCGGTTCTTGTAGGAAAGCTTGATCACAATTTCAGTGATTACTTTGCTTTCCGTTGTGTACTTCCAGCATGTTGCTGTTGACAGAGTGAAGCACAGGTAAATCCTTCTTCAAAGATATGGCAGAAAGCCAAAATTGTCTTTTCCCGTCATCACACTATCGCATCAGACGCGGAAATTCGTATGGTAAAAGTTCGTCGGGAACGGGAAGACAAAGAATCAATTCAACGGTCTTCGCTGCGGACAAAAGCAAGCGCTTTTTTTTTTCTGCAAATGTAGAAACGGTTTCCTTCGAAAATATCACGTTACTTGCGTCCATCAACTCTATGGGTTCCTGAGAAGAGAAGCAAGAGGAGTCATTGTCTCTCTTAGTTGTTGCTTCACTGCCCGAGTCGATGGGACGGCGAGCTTTTTGGTTTATTCATCATTTGAGGATTCTTGCTTATCTAGATCGGACCATCTCTCTTGCTCTTTGGTTAAATTCGTGTGCTTGATAACATCCCAAGTTTCTTGCTTTGCAAGCTTTGAGTAAAGCACGCCATCGATAAAGATCGAATCGAATGGGTCGTACCAAACAAGCCATGTGCCTTGCCGGAGGTCTTTCTAGAAGAGTTGATTTCCTCCTTCAAGAAGAGCTGTGTAAGTGACATATAATCATTGATACTCAGGCATCAACAACAGAACCGCCCGAAAACAATGGTATCACATAATGTTGTGTGATTTCTTGGATTATCTGACGCAACAAGTCAATTCTCATCCATGATGTTCGGCTACGCTTGGTTTCAATAGAGATTCAACACTTGTTGACTGCTTTATCCAGCTCGCCAATGGAAGTCTGAACTCAGCTCAGACCACTCTTGCAGCCTCCTCCAAACAAATGCACAGACACTCTACCTCTCCATAGGATGACATCAATTCAATATGAAATTTGACCGAAGAAATATCACCTATGTTCTGAATTGAGATGTCAGTCCACGAGCACAACGAATGACACGTGACCCTAACATAGTCTTTCTCAGGCCATCAAGCCAGGTTCCCAATGATACATGTCAAAGTTGCACCCGTTTAAGAAGGTATAACTCAACTCATGCAACTGCCGCGGGGTTACATGAAGTGCCCTTTCCCCTCACTCCTCCTGGCCAGAATACCAGTGATCAAAGGTAGCCGAGAGTGGCCGCTTAACCCAGGGATAAACTGCTCTCCATTTGATAATGACTAACCTTTTGTGTATAAGTATTCAAAAGATTCACGATATCCCTTTAGTCCACCAAGCGCTCAGTGTGCTGGTTGCAAAAACAAAATATTTTTGTTCGACAAAACAACACGAGTTTCCTCTTTGAAAGCTTTTGAATATGAGATGCAAAATTTTGTTAATGTTTTCGTCTCCGATTATTTTGAAGCTGGGCCACAGGCATCGGCACCTATACGGAGATAGATCGTAACAGGTACCCTAAGAAAGTGCGCTTCAAAATCAAAACCTGATGAATCAATAAGCGGACTCTTGCAAAAATTGCCATAACACGGGAGGGGCCAACGCGTACTCTGCAGACATGCGGCTATGCATTAGTAAGAGGTCCGCCAGCCAGATCTCACGCTTCCAGGTCTCACAGCGTCTTAATATGTGTGTGAATGGTACTCTCAATTGAAAAGCATTCACCTATAATTTTTTATAATCTCGGCGTCCTTGACTCTCTCCTCCCATTGCGGGTTCTGCTCCCTGAGTCAAGCGCATCAAGTCTAATAGCACCATTACTATGGTGGACGTATTCAACGTGCAAATTTTCTTTGTGGTTTTGAGAGAGGCTTTGGAGGCGGTGGTGGTCGTATCGGTGCTCTTGGCTTTTTTGAAACAAGGTCTCGGAGGGTCGACTGAAGACCCCGAAACATACAAAAAGTTGCGAAAACAGGTTTGGCTTGGGGCCATCTTGGGGGTAGTGTTTTGTTTGTGCATTGGCAGTGCCTTCATTGCCGTGTTCTACACTTTGAAAAGTGATCTCTGGTCCAAATCCGAGGATTTGTGGGAAGGGATATTCTGTCTCATTGCCACTGTTTTGATCACTTCCATGGGTCTTGCCATGTTGCGGATCAACAAGATGAAGGAGAAGTGGCGGGTCAAGTTGGCCCAGGCACTTGTTAAGAAACCGAAAGGAAAGAAACGCTTGGGAATCGGCCACTATACAAAAAAATACGCCATGTTTGTTTTGCCGTTCATCACCACCTTAAGGGAGGGGCTCGAGGCGGTGGTTTTCGTGGGCGGCGTTGGTTTGAGTTCTCCTGCATCTTCATTCCCCCTTCCTGTTGTCACCGGATTGGCCACGGGCATTCTCGTGGGTGTAGTAATGTACTATTCCGGGGCCAAGTTCTCATTGCAGATCTTCTTGGTGGTATCCACGTGTATTTTGTACTTGATATCTGCCGGTCTATTTTCCAGGGGTGTGTGGTTTATCGAGCTGTTTGTGTTCAACCAAGCCACCGGTGGAGATGCTGCCGAAAACGGGTCGGGCCCAGGCACGTATAATATCGAAAAGTCGGTGTGGCACGTGAACTGCTGTAATCCCTTGAAAGATAACGGGTGGGATATCTTCAACTCATTGTTGGGGTGGCAGAACTCGGCCACCTATGGATCGGTGATCTCGTACAACGTCTACTGGATATTCTTGATCATTACAGTGTACTTGATGATTTTCGAGGAGAAACACGGCCACTTGCCGTTGTTGAAAAACGTGACCATGAAGAAGATCAGTCCAATGTACCACATTAAGGGCAAGGAAAAGAACGAGTTATCCAAAGCGGAGCGCAGGGCTCTATTTCAGAAATTGAAACGGCAGAAAATGAGCGACGACGACCCGTCCAGCGAGTCGATTCTTCGTTCGAACGCACCGTCGGGTCTGAACCAGCTTACTTTGGCTGATTAGGTCTTGAATATAACTGGAGTTTGTTAGGTGCTCCTAGGGGAAGTGCCATGGAACGGGGATTCTCTGGGTTCAGTAAGTATCGCAGGGGTTTAAAGACCTAGAATCTATGTTACAAATAAATATAAAGAAAAATCCCATTGATGATCGGTTGCAAAATTGCCCGGCGGTAGCAGAATATCTCTGGTGTACGGGTGCGTACGGGAAGTGATGAGCGCAGTGTGCCCAACCATCAATCTTCTTTTTCACTCATTTGAACATCTGCTCAAACAAAATGGGGCTGAAAAGACGCAGGGATTCCGCAGGAGACGTCTCGGAAAAGCAGTTGAAATCAAAGAAAAGAGTCGAAGGCAGCAGGATAGATGGAAGTAGTAGCCAGTCAAAGGCCGCATTAGAGAGAGACTTTGGGTCCCAGATGAATGATGTTATTCTCGTTGAATCGTCCGATAATGAGGATCTGAGCGACGGAATTGTCGTAGAGTCGGACTACGAAGAAGAAGCAGAAAAAGGGGCGAAAACAGCAAAGAACAAGACGAAATCATTACTGAAACCGCCGAAGAAGAAGCAGAAACTAGCAGATTCAGGCAACGAGGTCGCAGGGAACAACGACTTTATCGGGTTCGGCTTCAGCTCGTCGGAAAACGATGACAGTGGCTCCGAAAGTGAAAATCACGTCGCAAAGACAGTGAAACCCGGGAAAAAACGCGGCCCAAAGAACGCCCAGGGAGAAGGAAGCCTGGCGTTTCCTTGGGTCAAGGGACAGAACCACCTGACGCAAAAAGAGATCGCCGACTGGCTCACGCTTGAAATCAAGGATTTCGTTAATTACATCTCTCCGTCAAAAGACGAGATTGTCGTGCGGAACGCCGTCATCGGCACGTTGAAACGCGAGATCGCCAAGTTCTGGCCGCAAACTCAGGCCCATGTTTTCGGGTCGTGTGCAACCGATTTGTACCTTCCGGGATCCGATATTGACATGGTGGTGGTGTCCACGACCGGCGATTACGAGCAGCGGCAGCGGCTCTACCAACTTTCGTCGTTTCTCAGAACACACAAGTTGGCGAAAAACATTGAGGTCATTGCGCTGGCCAAGGTGCCCATCATCAAGTTCGTGGACCCAAAATACAAAATTCATGTTGACATTTCGTTCGAGCGCACCAACGGGCTTGATGCTGCGCGCCGAATCCGTCGTTGGCTCGATACAACCCCGGGGTTGAGAGAGCTTGTGCTAATTATAAAACAGTTTTTGAGGTCTAGAAAGCTCAACAACGTGCACGTGGGTGGACTCGGCGGGTATGCCACCATCATCTTGGTGTATCATTTCATGAAAATGCATCCGCGCATTGCCACCGGGAACCTTGTGCCGTCGGAAAACTTGGGCACGTTGTTGATTGAGTTTTTTGAGCTTTACGGCCGCAACTTCTCCTACGACAACCTAATAATTGCGATCGACGTCAAGACCGAGGCACCGAAGTATTTGCTCAAATACCGGTACCCGAATCTTGCCACTGGTCGCGGGCAATTCACGTTGGTAGTACAAGATCCGTCTGATCCAAATAACAACATCACGCGGGCATCGTACAACTTGCGGGACTTGAAGAAGGCGTTCGGTGGCGCCTACCAGCTTTTGGTAGCCAAGTGCTATGAGTTGCACAGCGCCCCTTACAAGCAGCGGCTAGGTAGGCTGATATTGGGAGACATCATTACATACAGGGGCAAGGATCGTGATTTCAACGACGACAGGGACAAGGTGGTGAACTCTGCGCTCATAAACCATGACGATGAAGAGGATTTTGGGAACTACGACGCCTATGACCTTGATGATTTTGAAGATGATGACGAAAGTGATGGCGCTGACGGGAACGATAAGTACTACTTGTCTGATATGACGGGAGAGAGTGAAGTTGAGACGAATGTGGCGGGGAAAAAGGAGAAGAAAGAAGAAAGGGTAAAAACGGAAAAGAAGGACAGAAAGGACAAGAAGGAGCTCGTTTTGCAGAACGGAACACTCGACATCGTGTACGATAAAAGCGACGACAGGAGTAAGGGGAGTACAGACAGTGGTGAGACGAAGAAAGTGGCCGATTTCATGAGTCTAGAAACTGATTCCGAGGACGAGGAATCTAAGAAAACTCCAGCGGCAAATCTAGAGAAAGAGGTCAAGCGTGATTATTGGAGCCTGAAGGGTCTTGAGGCTGCCTAATCTGGATGGCAAGCCTCGGTGCGAGAGAGGGGTTTTTGTATATTAACTGGCAAAGGAGCCTATATGTATTGTACTAACACGGGTTTAGGTTGGTTTTGTGTTCAGAGAAGGTCTTGGTAAGCTGAGGATTTTTTTTTATACTTCTGAAAAAAATTGGGTTCCGGGGTATTGCAAGGATTGTTATTCGCACTCCATGTCACTTAGTTATTACAACAACATAGGAGCAAGCAATTCACAGGACGAATCCAAATTATTTCAGTGTCATTTGCGATTTCCCAGCTACCTCGGCGACCTCAAATTTTCAGAACTGACCACATACACGGTCGGGCTACTACAAAGGATCATATGACTAATTCAATATCTATTTGTCTGAACAGGTCTATTTCTTCGCCGATTCAATGTCCCATATCCTTCCTTCGGGCGAAATTTTCTTGGGTTGCAGGTCAAGGTTCAAATCGAGGCATTTCGGTACATTTTTTGAGCTAAGTGATATGAGAATTCCCCAAGACTGACCTTTTACTACGAAGCTAGTTTCTCTATTCCTCTTCTGGCAGTGTTTCGATCGCGCAACATACCTAAATAGGAAAGTCGATAAATGCGATTACACGCAGGAAACCACTATTGTTTTTATGCCAATGCAAAGCTACAAACACCACAACGACTAGTAATATGGTATCCTGCTATTTTACCGCTCGGTCGAAACCCAAGATGAATTCTCCGAAAGCAACATAAATTCACCGAAATAATGAAAACTTCAGCAGTAGTCTTTGGCAAAAGCGTGATGAAGCAGCGCGCCCTGCACATTGCATACGCCAGGCCCGCAGTTGCCTAATTAGGCAAATTGAGATCAGCCCCAGGTTGATTAATAAATGCCCAAATCTCCCCAAACACTTTCGCCCCCAATTTCGGCCATTCCAGAAAAATGCTGATCACGAACGATACGTTTTTTGCCCCGTACAACTTCGACGGGTACCCCGCGCTGAAGGGGTTGATGCATCTACTCCAGCCGCTTTTCAACGGTGCGGCTGAAGGTACTAATATCAACTATGTCGTGAAATTTGCAAGAAACTTGCTAGGAGAAAAAGTGCCGCCGGTGATGCTCGACTACAATGTTAGTTGCCTCATTGGGCTTTTTGGAGAATACCCCGTTGCCTCGGATTTGGCGCCCAGTATCTTGTTCACGGTGCTTTTTGGGCTCGTGGGAATAATCCACTTTATCATTTTTTTCATCAACTTCTCGCGAGGCCACTACTTTTGGATCTCGTTCGTGTGGGGATTTAATTGCGTACTTCAGCTCATCGGTTTTGCGCTCAGGGCAGTCTGGTCAACGGATATCACCCAGGTGGCCGTGGGCCTTACCAGCGAGTTTTTCTTGATTATTCCTTCGATTATTTTCGTGTCGTTTGACCTTATTTTGGCCCAGCGGCTCTTCACATGGCGACACCCCGTGGGTGGTTCCAGAAGATTGTTTTGGAACATTATGATTGGAATGTACATTGTGGTGTTTTTTCTTACTGTGATCACCGTGTTGGCATCTTATGTTCACTACCTTGACTTCTTGAGTGAAACCAATTGGCAGAGATGGAGAAAAGTCAACATGGCGACCGGTGTGTTGATTATCTTGTACTCTTTGACCTCGATGATCTTGATTGCGTTGTCGTACCTCTTTCCACCCACGGCCAAGGATGAAAACTTGTACACCTACCAACCATGGTGGATTGAGTCTTTCAGCACCTTTTACTTTGTACAGCCGGGCGCAGCCAAAGAGGCGGCAGAGACATTTATGAAGAGAAACCATAATCACAGACACGCCACAAGAGTTATCGCAGCCACGCATCACCACTACAATATGGTAGAGGGTTTGACCAACCAAAGAGGTACATTATCCCATAATTTATCTATGGGACTTATCATGGTGACCACCGTGCTTATTTTCATTGGTGCCATGGGCCGGTGTATTGTGTTGTTTCAGAATAGGATCGAGCGCCACATGTCTGCGGCAGGAAGCAGGATCTTCATGTATGTTGCGTGGGGAGCTTTTGAGTTTTTGATCAACGTGCTCTATATTGTTGGGAGAGTGGACTTGAGATTCTACCGTCCCGACCGTCTTCCGAAGGAAGTCAGGGAGATCATCACTGCTGAACAAAGTTACTTTCCATCTGAAAACGAGAGCGAGCTGTCGAGTAACAGAAATCTGTTCACATCGGTTTCTGAGAAGTCCTATGGTGAGCCCCCACTGTCTCCCCCATACCCAAGAGATGACTACCTTTCGGGTAAACACGGACATGAAGAAGACGACAATCTTTCCGATTTCCATTTCTGAGGATAGTGGCGTGGTATTGTGTAGGTCGTATGAGCGGGAGGGGTCTGGCACCGTTTCCCTTGTAGTGTTTAATAGATATAGGTGGGGTCTGAGAATGCATATGAATAATGATATTTTCGGTTTCAGTGACTAATCAGCATGCATTGAAGTCGTTGAACTCTGTCAGCGCCATTACGTTGGCACGCTTAGGGTCCTTCAATACTCTTGATTGTGTGTACCATATAATTAATTGTAGCCACGGACCAGGGTCAAGGTATCTTCGGGAAGCAAGAGGTGACCACTAAGTTGATGCAAATTTCAATTACAGCTCATTTCGGACTAGACTGCTTTCTATCACATGACTCGTACGGCCTTGAAACTCTCAAAATTGTAAAAAGGGGCTGGTGACGAAACAAAGCAATGTTCAACCATCTTTCTACATTCTCCTTCATATCTCCCATCAGTCATCGGCTGCTGTCCTCAATCCTGGCTCAACAGTATTCCGATCTAGGAAAAAAAAATTTAACAGCACCCAGACCTATTAGCATGGATCCGAAGGAGCACATTATCCAGCGACGCTTCACGTCTTTCTTCATCAGATTCACGGAAAAACTCGTCATCCAAAGAATCTACAATCGAACTGAACACCTCATTCACGCCATGATCTAGTTTAGCGCTTGTCTTCACAAAGGGTAGGTTATGGTCTCGGCAATACTCTGTTATCTCCGTGACAGCCTGTGCGTTCAGTGTATGTCCTGGGCTTTCTAGGTTCTCTAGGTTTTCTGGGTTTTCTAGGTCTTCTGGGTTTTCTAGGTCTTCTAGGTTTTCTTGGTTTTCTTGATTTTCCATATCTTCTCTACCTCCCAGACTTTCTGTATGCCCGTTGCCACTCCATAAGTCCATTTTCGTTCCAACAATACGGATATCTATTTCCGCAGGGCCCAGTAAATGGAGCTGGTCAACCCAATACTTCGCCCTTTCAAACGACAGTTTCGCGTTGGCTAAGTCAAAACATACCAATGCCACTTTGGCGCTACGATAGTACATTGGCGTCAAAGACTTATAACGCTCCTGGCCTGCGGTGTCCCAGATTTCAAACTTCACTTTTCGCTGGCCCAGCTCATGTTCTTTCGAAATGAAAGCTGCACCTATAGTATTGGCCAGGTGTGGGTCAAAGGAGCCGCTCGAAAACCGGTGCACTAGTGAAGATTTTCCTACGGACGAATCGCCCAAAAGGACCACTTTAAGTGTAGGCATTTGGCTGAAAATTGAGGTTAAATGATAGGATTGTTTTGGTAGTGGTTTACTGTGGAGAAGGTTGATGATGAAGAGTGCAGGTGGGACCTGCTATGGCGTGGATACAGGCTTCAATGATAAAGGAGCTTTGCGTATTCATCAAATGGTTTTATATTAATCTTCGAAATTCGAAGAATTCTTAGATGATCTTACGGATGAAAAAGTCCTTTCGATTGTTTATTACCATTTTGAGGTTTTTGGGTCCAATCACTGGCAAGGGAAAGAAATGTTGTTCTTTACTGTGGCAATTTAGAGCAATACCCGCAGCCTTGCTGTAACCTCTATCGACTTTTCATCATTTTCGGTCAACTCGAAAACTTTCTCCAGAAATTTGGTAGCATGGAGAACTTTTCAGAAGTGTTTAATGACTCTCTACTGCAAATTAGCAAATACATCCAGAGGGTCTCTCAATTCGGTATTATGTAAAGCTGCAAACACCTATGTTGTATACGATCAAAGACAAGCGGATCCACTACACCGATTCCATCCTCATGCTAATGGTCGGTATCATCATCACTTATTAGAACCCCCAAAAGCGTCATCTAGCTCAAGGTCAAAACCGCACAATTGTTCGCATGGTTGTCGTTTCGTCTATTTGTACAAGCCGCACAACAGTGGCTCTAGTTCTCATTATTCCCCCACTCAAGGCGACACCTCTAACGAAGCCCAGCAAGAGTGCTCATCATCAGACCACCTCCGTTTTGCTGAAGCTCAGTCATGAAATCCTCCAACACGGCAAATGCACTTGCGACACCAACAGCCACAGACACGGTTTTACCTGAGGCACCGGCCAATTCTCCAACCAAGGCCAAGCCCAGAAGAGCCACCGCGCCCGAAACAGCCGCGACCGGGATCGTGCGCGACAACGCTTTGGTTACAGAAACATCTCTGCGGCCCGAAATGACAATCAGCTGCTCCTTGAACTGGCGAGCAATGTCTTTTGGAGAAGAGCCCGAAATTTCGGACCAGAAAGCGGCGAATGCAGCAGAAAGCACTATGATGCTTCCGGAGTAGACGACAGCCCTGATGGGCGACCAGAGCGACGCCGAGAACGACGATGGGGCACTGAAGTAGAACGCAAGACCAGACACAAGGTGGCCCAGTGCGTCACGTGACTCAATCAACCTGGCAGCGAACGGGTACACTGGGGTCAAGGCGACGGCGATAAAGTGAAGCGCGATCTGAACGTTGGCCAATACGGCAAACGCGAACACGACTGGAAGGGCCCCGGTGTAGAGCAAACGCACCGGGTAAATGTTGGCGGTTCCTCTAGCACGGTTCAGGCGGATGGGCAATTCCTGTCTGAAGTTTTGGAGAATAACCACAGCGAGTCCAGTGGCAATGGCCAAGAGAACCATGCCGATGCTAGGGAAACCCAGGCGCGTGAAAATGCCAACAAGTGCGCCACGAATCGCGCTCAAGTCCATCAGAAGCAAGCTTCTGCCCAAATAGGTAACCACACCGTATGTTTGTGGTGCCTGGTCAGGGGCGGCGGCTACAAGCTCCACGCCAACGACATCACGCACAAGGCCCGTGGCGGCGGTCAATCCCAAGAGGCACAACACACCCAGGCCAAACCCGTATCCCTTGTCGAGAACCTCGGCCATGAGCGTAATGACAATGTTCCACCCCACGATCTGAGTGAAAATCAACAAATAAGCACCGTAGGAGCTGGTCTCGCCCGCAGCGCCACGCACAACAGCATCGTAGTAGCCCAGGGCAAGCAAAGCGGCTGCAAAAACAGCACCGATCACAACGGAAGTGATCTTCTGAGCCAGCTGAAATAATTCACGGTCACCACTGAA
>JAKTWD010000698.1:7321-27733 GCA_030581935.1 Metschnikowia corniflorae
GGGGGGGGGGGGGGGGGGGGGGGGGGGGGGGGAGTCGCAGTAGTAGTAACAGTATCAGTCATTGTATAAAGAGTCAAGTAGTTAAGTAAAGAAAAGATTATCCTGATGAGGAAGAATCTTCTCTGTTTTTATAGTAAAGTTTAGACGCCATCCAACCGACTCAAAGCTGTAAAAAGGAAGGTGGTGTCCATTAAACCCGGCTAAGGTGAAACCGTCACGTACCAGAATGAATGGAGGTATGTGCATGTGAGACAAGATGGAGAATGGACAGGCACGCCTTTGAAAGAATATTTTACAATAGATGTCTCTTCGGATGAGTTTGGCTCACAGGCTGAATTCAACTCCAATGAATCGACAGCTGACTTCGCCTGCTTTCAGATTTTGGTGACAGGGCTATTCTCTATATCGCCACCGCTGTTGCTCCAAAGTACAAACTCAAATATTTTGAGACCAGAGAATCAAATCCAGCGTGTCTTGGTAAATTGCATCAGGAAATTTGGAAGACTTGTTCAAATTCTACGAAAAGTACTATGGAGCACAGAGGTTTTAAAATAAGGTAACTGTCGAGCACGGCTAACAAAGTGACTACCGGCCAGGCAGAGTAAACTTCCCGTATCTTAGTGACCATGAAGGGTCTGAGGTCGAAGAAAACGAATCAGCGGCCTACCTTTTTTAAAAACCTGCAAACTCCGATATCGTCGATTGTTATCGAAGCAGGAAAAGACAACTTTCCATACGTTATCTTGCAAAAGACATTTTGGCTATTTCAGCTATGTCAGCGCCGACAGAATCCTTTTCTTCAAAATGTGGCGAAATGATCACAAAGAAGAGAAATATTTTTTTACCAGCACAATCAGAATGATGGCAGTGGTCAGCGACAAGGAGAGGATTAAAACTTTGACCTGGGTGCTGATGATGACAACCCTGAAGATGACGTGGAGTTATGCGACCAGGTCGCGAGAGATACAAGGACAATGATGGTGATGAGATGGAGATCGGCGCTGATGAAGTTGTCGAGATCAATTGAGTACATGCATTATGGATGATCGGATAGATTGGCTAAATTCGAGAAGCTCTATTGACGCACGAAACAGCTCATTTCTTCACACATCACTCAACTTGACAAAAATCAAATCGTTCCGCTTAGCTCTCCACGAACACAGTATCGAAGTAAGCAAATTCATAAATCCATAGAAACAACACATTTACAAAGTGTTAAGTGGAGAGATTGCTCACAAATCAGAGTAATATGGCTAATCACTGTCTCATACTAATGAAGAAAATGGTACCGTGATATTCATGTTATGGCAAATTCCTTTTTTTTTTTAAAGAAACAGATATGTAATGAAGGATGCGGCTTACCTTAGCCGTGGGCGAAAACTATATATTCTATAGAAAACCTTAACACACTTGGTTTTCCAGATGTGTACCGCAGATCCAGTTTTTGTGTTGTCGCCCGGGTTTCGAACCGGGGTCTGAGGCGCAATAGGGTTACAACCCCCACAAATCTGCTTGTGGATTGATGGGAGGAAGCTGAAGCACCATGCTTTCGTCAGCCACTGAGTTGTCCTTTATTGTTGTGTCGCGCGGTGGCGATACCAGTCAAATACAGATGAAAATGAATAACGTCATGAGTGTCAGAGCAAATTCAGCTCGATTTTGCGTGAGTTGAGTGATACTACCAATTCCATGGTTTTGCTCGTCTTTTCTTATGTTTGGGTCGGAATAATTTGCTTTCCTCGATCTTTGCACCACTTTAATTTATGTCACGACTTCTCCGCCTTCAACTCTTCAGTATAACTCTTTTCGGCGGCTGCAAAATGTCGCGCCTGTCAGATATGCGCTTACAGACCCGCTTCTGAAATGAGCATCTATTTCCCCATATCAGTCGGATAGTGGGGACCAAATATTCCCTGAAAAAGCACTGCTAGCGTGATTATTGCGTCACAGACTGCTTGAATGCTGCACAGAGAAGGTTGTCCTTGCACTCACGAGTCCTTCGACGAGTTTGTCTATGATAGCGACCTCACGCAACAGGTGGTACTCTCGGATGAGAAAGTTTACAGTCTCCTGGCTAATGTGCCAGGTGCCTTGAGTACCGATAGCAAGTCAGGCTTGCTGATTGAAAATTGCCCTTTCTGATAAAGTCGATAACAGAAATGATTTGCATCTTTTTGAAGAAACAGTGGTGTTGCAGGTGAACTCCGTCTAAGGCTACAAAGGTTCACACGCTGTGGTATAAATATATATATTTGAAGAATCAATTGTACTATAGAAGGCTCTATATAGGCTTTAGGGAATCACATCATGTTATAGTAAGTCACTCAAAACTGACCAACAACTGATTTCTTTTCATAATTGATACAAATGAGTCTTTCTTTATCAGAGTCTTTTTTTAATAAAAATCAACTATAGGGTAAAACATGCAATTACGGTTGAATACGATTGATTCTTTATGAGGAAAAAACAACAACAAGCAAACCTACGCAACCTCAATTGGTTCGTGAAGGTTGAGGCGGGTCGATGACACATCGATAGCCCACTATAATAAACAAGTTTTGGGCGCAAATTTCCCACGAGGAATTCATACTCAAACCTCCAGACTCCATCGGAGTTTTTTTCTATAGAAGAAGTAGTTGTGCATAGACCAGGTTTGTACAAAAGCCGAATCACAGCACCCGTCAATGTGATAATTCTTTGGAAAAAAAAACTATAGAGGGCTCCCACCTGAAGCTACAGAATTTGTACTTCCATAGAAAAACCTAACTTACATCTTGTAAAAAGCACTGATTAGTTTTTTTTTGAGTAGTGAAAGAGCCCGACTTTCCCAAGCCTTACTCTCTCCTCCTTACTCTCTCCTCCTTACTCTCTCCTCCTTACTCTCTCCTCCTTACCCTCTCCGCTTCTGCGAGTCGTGTCAGTCCGTTCTGACCCGAGTATGCTTCAAGAAACTTCTTCAACTTGCGTCTCAGAAGTGGTTGAAGCACAATGCCCGATTCCGCATCCTTTCTTCTCGAACAATAAACTCGGTGAACAGTCTCCACGTACCAATTGAGGTTGCGCATATTTTTGTACTCATGATTCAATGGTGCCAATATCGAGTGCAAGTTCATGGGCAATGTCATGCCTAACTGATCCCACCAGAATTTCGTGCAGCTGCATTCGCTGTAATGATGCTTGAGCATACCCGTCAGATCTACCCTTTCAAGGCATATATGACATTTGAAGCCTGTAACTGGGGTCTTTGTGTCATGAAGCGGAACATGAGATCCAAAACTAAAATGATGGAGAGCTTTCAAATCTTTGTACTGTATCCATTCGTATTTGCCCATATTTAAGAATTGAATTTGTTGCGGTAAGATTATGAACCATTTACGAAAACATTACGAAAAAGTTACGAAAACTTAGGCTAAATTTACGAAATATTACGCTACAATCACGCTGAAATTACGCTATAATTACGCTAAGATTCCGATTTACGATTACGATTGTGATTACGATGGCTCCCAAAAACGTAATTTGTTATGATGGTGATTACGCTGGCCTCGAATTTCGTAGATCCTAAATTTGGCGTAACGCGCAACACTGCTACCGGTACAGGCACTCGTGGGTAGTGCATACAAGACATCAACCAAAATAAGCTCGACCAAACCTCAAATAGAACAAGTTTCAGTATACTTGACTCGGTGTTGGTAGGTCCCGATAACGTGCTAGAGTGTATATCGGATACTGTACTAACCTGAAAGTATCTCTTCAACCAACTGTCAAGTTTTCTCTCACATCTGTGCGTAACCTACAGCACCCACAATATACCTATAATGTCACTGGAGCAGCTTTCAGAGCACCAGAAAGACACGCACATGGCCGATCCAGAGGAGGAAGTCGATGACGAGTTCAACGACGATGACAACGATGCAGGATTGGACCTTGTTGCCGGGCCAAACGCAGCCTCTCTGCAGAATCCCGCTGTGAATGGCAGCGCTTCAGAGCCCCTCAAAACGGCACACGACGGGCCGGCGGCTGGTGCAGGAGACGTGCCGGAACTAGCGAAGAAGGACAAGACGCTCCAGGAGATGTTGGAGCTCATGGAGGGGGACTTTGCGCCGATTATTCCCGACGCAGTGACAGACTATTATTTGAGCAAGAACGGGTTCGAAACCGCCGATATCAGGGTCAAAAGACTCTTGGCTTTGGCCACGCAGAAGTTTGTGTCGGACATTGCCCAGGATGCCTACGAGTTTTCGCGGATCCGCTCGCTGTCGGCGGTCTACAACTCCGCTAATCCTCAACTAAGGGCGAAGCAGTTATTACAGGGCCAGCAGTATGCCAATCAACAAAACGCGGGTGCTGGGGCCAACGGAGACGGTTCTGGCGAGCAACAGACGCAACTGTACGCGAGCAATGCCGGAAATCAGCAGGGGAAAATCGTGCTTACGATGGAGGATTTGAGTAATGCGTTGAGCGAGTATGGAGTGAACACCGCGCGCCCGGACTTCTACAGATGAGCGGGCGGACCGATGTTTGTATGGTTTTGGGGAATTGGATTAGTAAAGTATCTTTGAGAGTTGAGTGTGGTCTTTTCCTGATGACGCCGTGAGCTACGTCTGTGGCCTTCATGGAGTAGTGGGAATACATTCGTAGGGTGATCCGTTGGATATCCGTAGGATGGGGAAAGAACCGATTCTTAATCTAATGAAGACATTCAAAATATAAAAATAACGACAACTGCAGGACTCGAACCTGCGCGGGCAAAGCCCAAAAGATTTCTAATCTTTCTCCTTAACCGCTCGGACAAGTTGCCTAATATGCTCTGAAACTCGGACGCTGTTTGATATACCTAAGAAAATGATACATGCTCGTTCACCTTTATTCCAACTGTTGATATTGTGTTTCTTCCTGATGGAAGTGTCTCTAGTATTCTAATATTGGCCTCAAAAGTGATAGATATTACCCTCAGCGCTCATAAACCAATTTTTTTTTCTTAAGAATCAATTATTTTGCAAATAAAGCTGATATAATTGTGGATTTTTTCGAGCAATAGAGTCATCTTACGGGTTTCCAGATTTATACAATTGATTCTTTAAAAAAAAAAAAAATACGAGCCAAGAAGCGCAATTGGCACAGTTCCAGATCTGTGAGTCGCGAGCAGCAAGAAAAACTTCGGCCAACACAACCGACAAAGCTTCAAAAAAATTGCCCACCGGCTCGTCTCACGTGACGTTGGGAAAAATTTTGGAAGCAACTTCACAGATACGAAGCCCCCTACAATACAATTGATTTTTTTGAAAAAAAAAAATAGCGAAAAAAAAAGCGAAAAACCACAAACAGTTGAAAGCTCTCCATCTTTTCAATTTGAAGCCAATCTCGTCCACATTATAAACATCATCTTCATCACTACAATTTTCATTGAAGTGTTGTTTCTCTCAAAACGCTTCACGAGTGAGGCGAGTAAATTTATGGCTGCGGATATTAATGTGTATCAAAAGGCATTGTCTTATTTGCCCGCTGCCAACTACTACACCATCAAAGCGCTCGTGAAGCATTTGAGTGTTGTTGCCGAAAAGAAAGATGCTAACAAAATGACATGTTCAAATTTGGCCACGGTAATTGGGCCTGCTTTGACAGAAGCAAGCAATTTGGAATCCATGATAAACAATATTGGGGCTATGAACCATGTTCTTGAAAAATTGATCGAAAACTATATGGTTATATTTGAACTGGACAATGCCAGCGTCGCCAAGGAAACTAATTAGGCGCCCGGCTCACTATGCACTCGTGCATTGCAAATCTCTTCCCTGATTTGACTTGTTGCCATGATTCAGTAATATTATATACAGAAAGTTTATTTAGTGTCTCTTGATGAATCCGTCGCTTTTATTGTACCGCCTAGTCTCCATGGCCTCGAGCTTTTTGTTGGTCTGTTCCATCTTAGAACGGGCCTGCTTTTTCAAATTTGCATTGTACTCATTCCACCATTCACTCACGGTAGAAGGTGGAGCTTTTGCGCCTGGCAAACGAATTGGAGGTTGAATCGGAGGAATAGAAGCAAGCCTTCTGAAATGCTTATTCTTCAATACCAAGGACTGGAAGAAAGAAAAGACAGCGTTAGCGGCAAAGTATACTAGAATGGAAGCAGACATGTTGTATGTCACAAAGATGGAGATGAACGGTAAAAATGTCATGACCTTCTTGAACATGGGATTCATGGTTTGCGCACCAGTCTCACCCCCTCCTCTCATCATTCCAGTGACCACTAAAGCAGTGAGAATCTGCAAGCCCAAGTAAGGATCGGCCTGCGTAAGGTTTTCAAACCAGAGGGTACCTTCTGTTGTGAAGCCTTCCACTGGGTAATGAGCCATATTTCTAGTGGCTTGGAAGAATCCATATGCAACGGGCAACTGGAGCATTGGAAGGAATGAGTGCGATGTTTTTATGCCGTGTTCGCTATAAAGTTTGTTTCTCTTGCTCATTGCACCCATCTTTTCTGAGTTGGACCCACTCCTCATTTCGTTCATAAGCTCATCTACTTGTGGCTTTATTTTCGACATTTTGGCCATTCATGACACAATGACCGCAGTTACATGCTTCAAGTGTCATTTATGCCTTCAAAGTGTAGATTCAGATATTTACAGCGAGCAAAAATACGCCTCAAACCCCGGGTTCGAACCCGGATGACACTAAAAACTGGATGTGCGGTACACATCTGGAAAAGAAAAATGTGTTATGGTTTCCTATAGAATATATAGTTTTTGCCCACGGCTAAAGTAAGCGGCATTCTTCAATACATATCTGTTTCTTTAAAAAAAGCTACGCAAAATCCTGGTGGAGTCAGTTAGGCATGACATTGCCCATGAAATTGAATTCGATGTTGGCACCATTGAAGCATGAGTACGAAAATATGCGCAACCTCAATTGGTATGTGGAGACTGTTCGCCGAGCTTATTGTTCGAGAAGAAAGGATGCGGAATCGGGCATTGTGCTTCAACCACTTCTGAGACGCAAGTTGAAGAAGTTCTTGGAGCATGCTTGGGTCAGAATGGACTGACATGATTTGCAGAAAAGGGAAGGGTAAGAAGGAGAGAGTAAGGCTTAGGAAAGTCTGGCTCCTTCACTACTCAGTGCCTTTCCCAAGATGTAATATAGGTGTTTTTATAGGAGTATAGATTTTGTAGCTTCAGATGGGAGCCTCCTATAATACAATTGATTCTTTTTTAGAGAAAAAAGGAAAATAGCAGGGTGGCTGTTTCATGTAGAATTCCTCCTTCAACACACCATAAAGAAACGCAGTCTTTACGTCCATGTGATGCATCTGCATCACGTACTTCGAAGCTAGCGTAAATTCTGACGTCAAACTTGTGTGTTTATCACGGGCAAGAATGTCTCCATAATGAGCGCCTTCTACCTGAGTAAAACCTTTCGCTGCAAGTCTCGTTTTGGATACTCCCCCATCTTTCTTGATGAGCACCCAACGGCAACCAATTAGCTTCATCCCATCCACAAGGGAAAAAGGGTAAATGTCACAATGCACTTGTGGGCCTTCAATTCCTCGTCACTAGCATGAAGCGACTGTTGTTTGTTCGGAGAATCTCTAGCTTGACTAACGACTCAGGTAGCTGCTCTCGGAAGCTAGTTTTTCCACTAACGAATTGCTGTGAAGCTACTAAAACAGATCCCAAAACATCTGATCGTGAAATATCATCAGCAACTTCCTTCAGGATGTCATCTGGCTCATTGTGGAGTTTGTTTTTCATCTTCTCAACATAGTTATCGGTGGAAAAAGTAGCACGAACCCGGTCTGTCTTGTGTGAGAGTGCATTGACAACCGCAGCATCTGTGGCAGTGGCAGACTTTCTAACATCGAATCATTTCTTCCTCTGGAGAAAAGAGCAATCCGCTTGCTTTGACGACTTCGATCCATCGGGTGACCAATCCGTGCCTGACTGGTGACCCTTTGATTCGGAAACCTATGGTCAAGGTGATCCAGACCATTAGGCTCAAGCAACGAGCTAGTATTAGTCACACGTTCAGCATCAACAGCCACGCATTTCTGAAATAGAGGGAAAGAGGTCTGTGCTTGAAAATTGTGACGCATTTGTCATCACCTTCTTCTTCCGAGGTCGTCCTCCGCCTTTAACCTTTGAGGGTGGAAATGCCTAAGATTTATCCAGGAAATCATCGTGTGGCGAGGTCACGGCGTGCCTTTCACTAGCACCAAGATTCGGTTTTGAAATCTTTGCTGGTGGAGTAATGTCAGCCGGACCTGGCGTAAAATCGCGTTCTCGTGCCGTCCCAACGCCTTATCGATTTCATCAACCAAAGATTTCACAAGCTGTAAGTCGGCGTAAACTTACTTGCTCGTTCTTCGAGCAGCATTAGAGGGCCTCTTGATTCCTGGAAGTAAGACAGTGAAATCTTGTTATGATTTCGGAGCTTCAACCCGCTCAAGTCGAACTCTTTAAAGTGACGCCTCTCTTCAACGAATGTCACCTGGGAACTGTCAAACACGAGCGGTGGATCAAAACACACGACTCGATGACCGGAACGAGACAAGCTTGGACCTAGATCTGCACCTTGCACGGTTGTTGCTGCAAATTGTTCAGACGAAGTTCCTCTGGAATAAGTGCATGAACTAAACACCAGAAAGCAGGGAGATCTGGCACATATTTGCTCAAGTCATCTTCTTGATTCCACACCACTGAGCAAAGGGTACTCTCACCCAATGCCTCTGTCAGCTGAATAGTTCAACTGTGTGGCTGACACTCCAACTGCTTCTGGCCAAAAGATCAAAGGTATTTTCAATAGTAGTATAGATTTTGTAGCTTCAGGTGGGAGCCCCCTGTAATACAATTGATTTTTTAAGAAAATGAGTAGATTTGAAATATGGAGACATTGCTGTGCTCTTCCTGTGTTGTCCAATATAGGTGCTTCATATCGAGAATCCATTGTACACTTATTTGGGTGAATGATCTGTTCGTATAATCAATCGCTTTGAAGGAAGGAAAAGAGCTCGGTTGCTGAAGTACTGTAGCATGTATACAATAAGAAATGCTCAAAGCAGATTTTGTCGAGAAAAAAAGAACATTGATGTAACAGTTAGTAAATCTTCAACTCCGCGTCGTGCCTCAATGAACTCAAGCATCCACAGAACTTAAATAAACGGACCCAGCTGACATCATGTACATTTTCATGTATTGATACTCTCAGTCCAGTTTCACAGCGACCTTCATCTGCAATATTCCCCTTAGCGATTTCACTTTGAGCACCTCAAATCCAACCCCATACTTCTCGAGTGCAAAGAAATTGTAAAAGTAAAATGCGGTCCCCAAAACCTTGTTTCCATACCCGAATTCTTACTTATCACGTATAAGAGAGAACTGGCCCTCGTTCATGGCAAGCCCCTTTCTCAAGGCATCCACTGTATAGTATATTTTCTTGTCAGCCAACACGAGATGACCTTTTGTAGTCCATTCCTTGAGTGCCTCGCACAGTATGTAGTGACAGCATTTCTAGTCACTCAGACAGTGTAAAGAACCGGGCAGGATTGACGCGGGTCTATGAACAGATAGGCTCAACAGAGATGCGCTGAGATTTGCAACCGGTTGCAGCCATGGAGCTTATCGGGGATTGCAGGCCCGTACACCAGCGAAGGTGGGCAGTTTGCAGCCCGGCGATTTTCGGCAATTTTTTGGTTGTTTGGTGAATTTTTCAATTCAGAAGTGACTCTGAGGAGAATTTAAGGGGGATGCGCCCTTTGGATTTTGATTATCGGGAGTCGATGGCATCCTGTTCTGGCTTGATTTTGGCACCAGCTTGGAGGAAACATAGGCATGGCGCGATATGCGGAGCGCATTATTCACGACAGGGAAGGAAAATGAGTTCGATCTTCTCCTCATGAATTTGAGCTATTCTATCAAGCCAATAAGTGTGACATACGTCTGTTTGATCACGCCATGAAGTCTCTTCCTGTTCTCAATCTTTGATCTATGCAGATTTCACTCGATAATGATCTCGTTTTTGGTGTAACATCATCACGAATCAATCAATCAGACCACGAGTATCGTGTACTTGTACGTAGTCTTGTATCACTCAAACGCCTACTCAACAAGGTACAGTGATGTATAATAATGATGTTGCACGTATCACCTAGCGGGAAACAAAACTTTGAACTGTCTTATCTTCTACGTGACACCCGCCTCATAATACATCATATTGAGCATAATAAACGGCAGGGGCGCTTACATAACCGCTTGCTTTTCATAATTGTGATAGACTGAAGCAAGCAAACATCCTTTAGCATAATCTCTGTTTCCCAAACACCCTTTCACCCAGTGAGAGTTGAAGTTTACCCAGTGAGAGGAACTCTACCTAGTGAGAGTGTTGACCTCTACCTAGTGAGAGTGTTGACCTCTACCTAGTGAGAGTGTTGAACCTAGGGTTATGAAACAACCCCTCCATGAAGGTATAGCCCAACCACCCCAATGCCGTCTTGGTGGGCATTCTGTACTTGACCACTTTCGGCCACGTGAGGAAGATCATCTCAAACACATGAATCACATACATCGCTACAGCCGCTTTCACGCCATTACTCTCCCAAAATGTCAAAAACTTTTCGACTTGCGCCGAGTTCAGCGCCGAAACAAGGCCTATGGCTGAGCGCAAGAAGTCGGTCTTGAAGTAAGTGGCCAAGGCGAGGGCGGCAAAAACATAGCACGTGATCGACCCTAAAGAGGTGGGCGGCAAGACCTTGGTGACCTGCTTATGGGAAAACCCTTGCTTGTTTGCAGCATATTTTGCCATTGCAATTAGCTTTGCCTTGATGTCCAGCATTGATTTCACGGTAACGTCCTCGTTTTCCTTAATTTCATTCCAAACGAGGACGGAAATGGCATTTTCGCCTGTTTTGGTCGTATACTGTAACAGCAATTGCAGTTCATCTACGTCGGTGATACGTACAGACTCAGGTACGATCTCGCTGAGCTTTTTGTTTCCGTACACGACCACATAGTCCACTAGGGACAAGTGGTGGTCCTTGTTCATGTGCCCAATGATTCTTTCAGCCATCTTAGAGTGTTTAGTGAGTAGTTTGTGCGTGGAGAAAAGGTCAGATGTAAATTGGAATCGCGATCCCCAATATGCGGATATGGATCTCCGTGGTCGGAGTCACGTGCAGGTGCAATACAGATCTCTGCTTTTGGTGTGAGCCAACACACACAGAATTGGCTGTGTTGGATAGGTATGTAATAATTCCTTCTTAGAAAATCTTGTTTGCTGGCAACTGGCTTTGAACCGGAAAAAGCGTTGATTCGTCTCGAGTCTAGGAGTGCTATGGTCACGTGCTCTACCCAGCCGGCCTTGGAGGCATTCAATCTTTCGGAACCTTTTTATTAATTTCGTATAAAAACAATTCATTTTGTGAAAGAACGTGAATGGATAAGTTCCCTAGTGAGTTCATAGTTGGGCTCCCGTGGCTTAGGAAAGAACAAATAATAGTTACTTTCTCACTTGCTCACTTGCTAATTTTCGAGCTACTTGTTAGGCTCGGCAAAGCGATCCCGTTGCATATTGTAGACGATTTCATATTGAACAGCTAAACAACCAAGAAGCCCTTTTCACCCGGGAAAGGGTGACTTATATAGACTTTCTCGCAGTGCGTCTGACGGAGATCATCACATCTAGACGAGCAGAGTGAATGGTCGGGCAATCAGATGATGGATGCAGCCCCGCCCAGGAAGAGCAATCTAACAAAACCGTTGATCGACCACACTCAGCTAGGAATGGCTCTTGAACCTCACTACTCTGAGGTAGGGGGACATCAGACTACTCATTAAAGCTATTACACTTCTTGACTGTTTAACAAATTTCGATGGATACTGTAGAGTATTTAAAAGTGTTTATCAAACGGCTGAGGTCGTCTACTTACTTCACAAACACTGAATTACATCATCACCCAGGCTGCAAAATGAAGCATTGAGGTTTGGCGGAATAAGAGGACATGACAAAGCAGCGTCAGTTTTAATGAAGTTAGCTTGCCTCATTGTAAAAGGTTAAGTCAATGCTCCCCGGTGGTCTTGGCGTATATCATAAAGGGAAGATCATGGAACCTTCATACATTGGTACGTATTTCGAAACAGTATTGCAAATTACGCGCGTATTGCGCCAGAAGTACGCTTGACGAAACTCGGGTCACCGTAATCACCACCATAATTCAGATTACGTTTTTGGAGCCATCTTTATCACCATCATAATCGTAAATCGTACTTCATGACGTGATTTAATTGTGAATTTTCATGATTCTTCGTAAAAATTTTTGTGATATATAGATTTATCTATTTAGTTCAATAATGCAAGCTTTGAGATCTTGGCGCAGCGTATTACTACCGTCGACTTGAGTGATACGTGGAAAAATGAGCTGTTTCGTGCCCAGATATAGCTGCCCGAAAAAAGAGAATCCTTGCAATCATTGGGACTGCATGAATTCAATTGATCTTGACAACTTCACCAGCGCTAACTTCTATCTCGTCGTCACCGTTGTCTTTCGTCTCTCTCGTGACCCGGACACGTAGAATAGTGAATGTGGGCTTTGTAGAAGGCGGCGTGAATGAGGCGGGCTGTTCTCGTTTTCTTCTTACTCAATCAAAGATCGAGGAGCATTCGATTATCACAACAGCCACGGCCGTGAACGCGTGCATGTCAGGTGCTTCTGCTTGGGGTTGCAATCCAAAATTTGAACAAGATGTGCAGCTCCGGTTAATGGGTACTTTACTAAAGAAGGAACTTGGAGAAGCCTTGAAAGTCGTAAATAAAACGTAATACAACGTAAAAATATAGCGTATTACGATAAATTACGATCTACGAAAATGGGAGTCATCGCAATCGTAAATTCTAATCATGAATTCTTTGCGTAAAAACGTAATTCTCTCTACAATTTACGCAGAATTACGACAGCGCGCAACACTGGTTCGAAAGTGCCAGCAGAAGCGTCGGCTCGAACTCATATCGGTTCGTGGACTCCCTTTTATCCTAAAAATAGGATTTTAACAGCTTGGCTGTTGTCGTGAATACTCAAGCTCTTTGATTCAGAACTTCGTGAGGCCTAGTTTTCTCCACTTAATAACCGCGTGAAACCTTGCAGTAGTTGTTCGTGCAGGCAGATTATGCGCTTAAAGGTCTGCGTCCATATGACCACTCATTTCCTGTAAGACTATTAATCTCAGAGTTCGAAAATTTGATAAGTTGATTTGAAATCGGACTTGAAGCTCGTTGGTCATCTTCATGATTCAGCGTTAGATTGTTTTTGCTTGATCTCAATTTTTCACTCCGTCTTTTTACTTCAAAGATTCTTCATTCGCACCAATTTGGAAGCTTGACGCAAAAATGATTAGCCAGCTCTAGAGAAATAACTCGAATTCAAATTACACAGTCTTTCAATCGCTAGAAAAGATTAAACATACTTGGGACTCCCTTTACAAAGTGATGATTGGCACAAATTTTTATTCGACCCTTTTACAACACACAAGAATGTGTTCGCTCACAAATACTTGGTAACGAGGGCGAGAGCGACAAACACGTATGTCGCGTCCACAGTGGTCCACAAGGATTATGTTCTGTGTATATCGACGGCAATGTTGAAAAATAGATCTGGCTATTAAGAATGTCTTTCAAAATGTGGGTAAAGACAAACGTTACGCCAGGCCGAACCAGGGGGTAACGGAGTTATTGAATTTCAGACCCTGATGCAAGACATCGAGCAGCAATTTTGCAATACGCAAACAGAGCTTGAAGATTGGTACGCCAATCTTTAGAGACTGAAATTGGTTTATCATATGACCCGAATCATTCTCGGAACAAAGAAGGTTGATGCAGAAAACATGGGGATGCTTTTTGGACTGGATTATCTTTGATTCGTGGGGAGTCTTTTCGAACACTTGCAGTGGACCTTTTCGTCGAATGAAAAGTTATCTTTAGAAGCGTGGTTAAATCAGTTCAGTGAAAAAGTGCCGCCGTCGAAGATATTAGGGTTAAAGCAAATTCGCACAAGGAAGTGTTGCAACACATCAATTCCAAGCCTCATTTGGGTTTGCTACCGTCCACTTTTGCCATCACAGCAAGTGAAACCCGACTTATAGGCAATGTTCCGTTCAAATCCAGCAGTAAGGACAAACAGAGCAAGCTCCCGGTGATTCAACCCAAACGCTTATTACAAATTTGCCCAGAGGTCCCTAAACACTTCTGAGAAATTTGCCCAGCGGGGCGGCACATCACTCGATGGAGAAATTCTGGACAGCTATGTGCAATGAAGAATATATCAAGCGAAGCGCTCTCACGGCTCTTCTCAAAATCAACGCTGGGGTGCAAGTCCCAAAGTATGACTCCAAGGGGCTAACGGACCGACGGTGCATCCTCTGTGGACAGATGGTTAATCACCAAGCTAATCAACGTCATTTATACAACTCTTGTAACCTTTCCAAATCGTGGTGGAATAAAATCCCCATGACCACCAAGATGCGCTTGAGTGGATGCTTCCTCCAACAAAGATCACATACACCAATTCACGCAACCTCAATTGGTTCGTGAAGATTGTACGCAAGGTTCACCATTGTAGGGAGCACCAAGGAGGTGTCCACGTTTTCCCCTCCTGGCGAGACAAGTGTCTCGGGCCTGAGGCGGGTCACTCAGACGGGCCGATGAAACATAGGTAGCCCTCTGTAATAAACGAGTTCTGGGCGGGATCCCATGAGGATGCATGCTCAAAACTCCAGACTGCAATGGAGGTTTCTTCTATATAATATACAGTTTTGCTGAGACCAAGCTAGTACTGAAGCCAAACCATAGCATCCGATGTTTCTCAAAAAAAAAAAGTGACTGTTCGCTCACACCTATTTGTCATCCAGGCTGATCATACTTTACACGAGCGAAATTTTGTCCTTAACGACAAGTTAAATAAATCCACATCAGAAGTAGTTGATTGACGTGTCGGAGAAATTGATAATGGCTTCACTGAATCTGTTGTACCCTTCATGGGTGGAAGATATATACTCGACTGAATGATCCGGTGCAAGGCCATCAGGAGACCCAAATATGAAACCCAAAGCATGCACAATTTGACCGGTGCATGAGAACCTATTGCCAGAGATTAAGCGGAAAGGTATGAAATTCTTCAGAACATTGGCCGAAAATGAGTCGGGCGTTCCCCCATACCGAAAGGACCTTCCCAATGTAGTAAAGGGGGCCCATCATGTATCTTGATCAAAAAGCTGCTATTCGTTCAAGCAAATCTGATTGTGGTCAGGCAATTAATTTTATCGAATCACTCACTTCAAAGCGTTCAGATGATATCCCTTATGAGTAGCCAAATTTGAGCGACACAAGATTCAAGCTTATTGTATCTTTCAACCTTCGCAGCCCATCGTGAATATATTCCAAAACTTGATCAAGTCCAGTTGTAGACTCATTGATTTTTTTTTCTGAAATCAAATCTTGTTCGTTGAAACTATGATGGAATAAAAATTTTCATGAGCGACCGACCGACATTTGGATTGCGGCGGTCTTGGCCCATGTCAAATTACTCTCGATGAAACATAGCGGTCTTTCTGAAATATCAAGAATATGACGGCAAACGCCAACTCCAATGTCCCAAACAAACAACACAAATCTCAGAGTAAATTTGTTGTCACTGAGGGAAAAATTCTACACGCCTCGTTACTTACATTTTCACGAGGTACAGAAGTCTTGCAGCTGATAATTTCGAGCTCTGAGAATTCATTTTGTGTATAGCAGATCAACAAACATAAGTTGATCTGCGATCGCCGCAGAGTAAATGGCAGGGCTCCAAAATCAACAGCACAAAGAAACAAATTCCATAATCGTTAGATACGATTTTAAAGACCATGAATATCACCTGAACAACAAAGTCCATACCATCACAAAAACTAAAGTCTATATTAAACACTATTAACGTCCATGTCATTACCCCACACAACCTACTTAAACAAGCGAAGGCGTCTTCGAGTACGGCTTCCTCCACTCCAACCACTTGCGCACACCCGCATCCTCAAAGTGCTCCTCCTCAGTGACGCACCGGTGCTTACCCAAATTGTAAGTCTCGTAGAATAAGGCCCCCATGTGCTCCTCGTTGGCTACAGTCGACTGGATCATCTCCCACTCGTCATCTTCGAATGTCTTGTCCTTCTTGAGAAACGTCACTTTTCTGGTCCGTGCTTTGGGGAAGTGCACCATTTTGTTGCTGACCTGTAGCTGGACCCGTCCGCCCGGGTTGGCCGTGCACGTGATTGTCTCTCTTTCGGCGTGAGTTTCACCAAGAGTGACGCCTGCATCCGTCTTGAACCCAAACCATATCAAGTCGAATTCACGATTGGCGCCGCCACTGAAAGAGATGGTATACGCCTGGCCGATTTCACGCTCAACAATAGCGACACCACTCGAGAATGTCGCGGACGCCGTCAACAAAGGAAAGTAGTCAGTGCCCACCGAGAAGATCTCGTGGCCCAAGTCGATCTCCATCAACTTGACCTTGTCCTTCAGACCAAGACCGAGGAGCTGCTTGCCCTTGGCGATGAGGTCACGTGTTTTCGGCGCCACCATCACAAGAATCGAGTTTGTGTCTTCGATATAGAACGCGCTGCTTTGCGGGCTGTACACGTAAGCCTCCAGGGTGAGATACGTCCATGTGTACGAGTCGACCAAGGCCTCGCGGGTCTCGAAATTGACGAGACTGGGATAGAGGCTCTTCGGGTCGACCGCTTTAAGTTCGGGGTCTTCAGCCGCGAGAGCAGCGGCCGCGAGAAGTAGTATTTTCGAGAATCTCATTGTGTGAGCGAATGTAAGAGTTTGGAGTGATGGAAGTGTTGAAAGTGTTGAAAGTGTTGAAAGTGTTTAAAACTTTCTAAAAAAGTTCAGCACAACAGCTTTTATACCTCGAGGGCATCGCGAAGTGCTCTTCGTATCCGCTGGAGGAATGCGACCAATATGCCCTGCTTGTTGAGCTCGCTCTCCATTCCCAAAACAACGTCAGCAGACAAATTCGGACTGGTGGCCGCGACACGGTACAAGTTTCCGCCTACGTTCAAGTCCACATACACTTCCCTGTCGATGTCGCTGGCATCGATGTTGGCAAAACGAAACCGCAATACGTCCTCCTTCACAGCATCGATTTTCAACCCGGCGTACATCTCGAATTTCGTCAGCTCGTCGAGATCCTTTTGTGCCTGCGTGTCGAGGAAGGTGTGCGCGTACCGGAGTGCCTGTTCGGCGGAGTCCACCGCCTTGCGTTTGATGTCGAGTTTCTGTTTTAGAAGTTTAATATCCTGCAGCGCGTCGGCAGATTTTTTTGCTAGACTTGCCACAAGCGTTTCGGTCGCGTGGAATCTTTCTATACTAGCGGCCACCCGCTGTGCTACACGCTGCTTATTTACATGTGCCTCTGAAATCTGCTCTCGTAGACGGCGCTGCTTGTCTCGTAGTTGTGCTATTGTTTCACTATGTTGTCGTTTTGCGAGCTGCAACGCTGCTTTCTTATCGAGAACTAGGTGCTCGAAGCGCGAGGTGAACTCTGCGAGCTGGCTCACCGTGGGCCCTATTTCGTCCATCGGCAGGGCTGCCGCATGTGCCCTCTGCATGTTATAGTGACAGTTGAGCTGGGAGGACTACCGAGTTAGAGATTTATGTTTGTTGCAATTGGTGTTTGTTGTTGTTCTGCGGTGCACGGGTTTCCGAGCGCGACCGCGGAGGCTCACTGTTGATTGCAATAGTGTTGCAGAACTGCAGGGTAGACGTGAACTTGCTGCAAGGTGGCATCCCAGCTTTTCCGTATATTGAACTCCGAGAAGGGGAAATTGGACACAGGTTCAGAGAGGAAAAGGTAGAGAGGCGCGTGATGGAGTTCTACGCGCGTGAGGCGGAAATTTCATGCCGAAACGTCACAAGTCCCACGTACGATGTGCGCAATAAGTAGAGCATTTTCGCAAATTGTGGACAATAATTATCGCAGATGTCGCGCAAAGGCCCAAGCGACGCCCTCGCTGCGAGATTAACCACCGCGAAATTCAGTCGACGCTTGTAGCGCGAAACGCCACACGGCCCGAGTAAAGTCACCGAGTCGGGCCTCAAACGCCCCTTTTTTCGCAGAAAAGTCTCATCGCACCGCGAAATCGCGGGGCCGGTTGCGTTCGGCCCCATGCATTATTGTATTGCCTCAGTGAGTGATGCAGATGTCCTTTTTTCATCCCAGAGGACACGCGAAAATCGATTTGTCCTTGTCGAGCCTAAAGATTTCGCGAAACTCTTGATGACGGGTTTGTGCGTAATCCCTGCGGAGAACAAATTGCTCGAGTTAACCAATTCTGGCTATCTTCGATGATCTGTCGGGAGTCAGCGAAATACCTCCGCGACAGTGAATTGTCATGAAAGAGCACGGCATTGTGCATTGTTATTAAATTACCCTTTCATAAGCATCGCAAATTCATGACAGGCGGCGCTGTCATTTCTTCCCCATCTAGATAATTTCCTTATCCGTTATCGGCTTTTTATAGCCCACGTTTCCAGTGATCCTATGTCATGGATAACGCCATGAGACAGTTTTTCAAACGCGGGAGATCATTCAATATACTCGTTTGAAAATGAGAGCACATATAATCAAGCGCCCACCCTTTGTGAACTCGAGAGCACTTCATCAAGCGTCCGGATATTTGAAGGCACATGTGTATGTTCTCTTCCTCGGAGGTCAATTTAGCGCCCATATGATACCGTTCCACAATCTGATAGCGCCAAGGCGAGGAGATTACTAAAGAGCTCAAGAATACTGTTTCTGGCGGCCAGGACATATTTCAAAAGCTTGAGTATGTTGTTTACAAGCTGCAGGATGTTTTATTTAGCGCCCAGATATTCGAGGATATTGCTTATAAGCTTAAAATATTGTATCTGGAGCCCAGGAAATTAATTGAAAGCTTGAGGACATTGTTTATGAGATGAAAGATAATCTATTTTGCGCGCAGGATATTCTTTATAAGCTTGAATCACAAGCTCAAGGATGGATCTAGTTTGTGAGCTGCAGGATATTCTATGTTGCGCGAAGGATATTCTTTCAAAGCTCAAGGATATTGTTTATCAACTGCAAGATATTCTATTTTGCGCGGAGGATATTCTCTACAAGCTTGAGGATATTGCTTATCAGCTGCAGGATATTCTATTTCGCGCGTAGGATATTCTTCCAAGCTCGAAGATATTGTTTATGAGTGCAGGGAATCCTTTACAAGCTTGAAGATATTGTTTGTGAGCTGCAGGATATTCTATGCTGCGCGCAGGATATTCTTTAAAAGCTTGAGGATATTGTTTATCAACTGCAAGATATTCTATTTCGCGCGCAGGATATTCTTCCAAGCTTGAGGATATTGTTTATGAGCTGCAGGATATTGTTGATCGCTTACACGCACACACGAATATTGTCTTTGGCGCCCAGCAAATCCTTTCGAAGCTTGGGTATTTTGTTTTTGAAATACGAAAATTCTACGATGGCTCTTTAATATACCTGTAATTGCGGTTACTTGCTTATTTCAATTTGTCACACATCAATGGGGACGGGGCTCGCACCCACAAGCGTTAAGAACCACAAAGCCGGCTCTTTAAATCGACATACTGCTTCACGCATCACCAGGTGCACCATGTTCTCAAACCTTGCATAAACCAGGGGTAAGTTTTGATGCCCTGCAACAACACCACTAAATGATCTTGGTTGTTGGTGACTTTTGCGCTTACTTCCGGCGAGCTTCCAGAACTCGTTAGCTGGAAATAATCTCGAGCGGACAAAGTTACAAATTGAGCTGGGCTACATGCCACAAAGAAGGTATTTCGCTGACTCCCGAAATATCACCGAAGATAGCCAGAATTGGTTAACTCGAGCATTTTGTTTTTCGGGGGGATTACGCACAAACCCGTCTTTAAGAGTTTCGCGAAATCTCTAGACTCGACAAGGACACATCGATTTTCGCGTGTCCTTTGGGTACAAAAAGGACATCTGCATCATTCACTGAGGCAGTACGATAATGCGTGGGGCCGAACGCGACCGGCCCCACGATTTCCCGGTGCGATGAGATTTTTCTGCGAAAAATGGGGCGTTTGAGGCCCCACTCGGCAGTGTTGATTCGTAAGCGTCGTTAACGACGTTAACGACGCCTTACGATGAGAGACCCATCACGATCGTAAACATCGTAAATATTTACGATATTCTATCGTTTACGACGAAATCGTAAATATTTACGATAAAGTTCTTATGTTTTGAAGGCTTATCTTTTTCACGATTTTTTACATGTAAAAACAAAACTAAGCACTAAAGCCTTTCTGAATCTAATTTTTATCTCATGATAACCATGATTTGTACAAGAAGTTTGTTTATTCTAA
>JAKTWD010000699.1:0-27572 GCA_030581935.1 Metschnikowia corniflorae
TTACTTCTCATCTGCTACCTCATTAAGATCCCCGCAATGCTGGCGCGCAGCAAAGCATTTAACCAAAATGAGGTGTTCGTCAGGAATATACTCAAGTAATATCTGGATCTGCCACTAAGAGGCAATCCATTAAGACATGATCTGCAAGGTCGCCCGAAACGCATGCGGTATAGTGCATAGCGAAACTATTGTCGTTACTAAGGTCGTTGTTAATGACGCAAACTGGCCGTTTTCAATCCGTTTTTGGCTCAAGAGTTAAGAACAGTTCCGTGACACTAGTATTTCCACTGAGGCTCTAAGAATAGAATTTCTCTTTGTTTAACTCGTGGAACTTTTGATATACACTACCTTCCACTGTAAGCTGCGCTCACTTATTTGACGCAATTTGTGATTTGAACCTCAGACTCAAAAAGCAAATCAGAAGACTTCCGTGAAGCCGCTTTGCTTTGTTAGAATCTCGAGGCGAACATGTAAGAAATATCACAGGCGGGACTATAAACCGAGAAGAATTTGGAAAGGTTGTTTTGGTTATCCAAAAGAAAGAAAGATCGAGGATCATAAAAGTTTTTGTACTCTTTAACGAGTCTCTTTCAGCGGCTCTCCTCCAGCGCAAGCACAAACTGAATCTCCTATTCGACTATTCATATAAAAGCTTCGTGTGAATGAATCCACTCACCAGACCTGGCCATCCAAAGTACAGCTCGAAGATCTAAAGATCTAGTAGGTTTTTTGGCTCCCCGAGAATCTTGTATACATCCCCGAGAATCACTTTCACGACTGATTCCAAAGCGGATCGCCTGGGATAACTGATGTAGAATTGTACTATGCTGTGTCCAAAAACAGATTTTGACATGTGCGCGCAAGGACCCACAAGGCATTTGCAGCCATGGTCTCGCACGCGAAGCGAGCAGACTGGGTATTGGCAATATGCATGGAAAATTTGTGACATGCCATGTCAAAAATCAAACCCTATACATCCCTTCAAATTTGGACATTTCAAAATGAAAAATCGTCGCATCTGCCTCAGTTCAAGGCTTTCAAGGTTCAAGTTGTTAAAAACAGCTATTGACTGAGAAACCGAGCTACATTCGGACTAATATCGTTTACCTAAATGTAATTCACTATCGCCGAAGATTACGACCCATTCGGGTAGATCTGCACTGGTTTCCAGACTCTCAAAATGTATCATGCTGTTCTCAATGCAAGTAGTGCAAGCTGGTCGACTAAATTACTAGTATTTGGTAGCTATAGATAACAGAACAAGCTGGAGTTCCTCTAAAACGACGACCTTATCACAGGATACCTGGAGTGGACTGCTGCAGCATGATACAATTTTAAATTCCTCTTGCCTGTCTTCTCGATCCTCCCTAGGTTTTCATATCCGTTTCTCGCTTCTTTTTTTCTTTCTTCCTTTTCATCAACAGCTATCAAATACACCCAAGAGTCAAATGTTTTCGAATCTTGAAACCCCAAACGGTTCTTTTGTGACTGACTCTGGAAGGGTTATAAATAGGTCCAGAAATTGGAACGCCAGGTTGAATGATTTCGACAATGCTCCCTCTGAGTCTGCGCATAATCATCTCCATTACCTCCAACACCTGTTGTCGACTCAAAACCAGCTCTCTTGGTCGGAGAATTATCATCCACTTTTAGGTATTTTGGCTACTCCGGCCGAAGGTCTCAGTGTTGGAATCAATGAGCCGGATCCTTCGGACCTTGGTCTTGGTTCAGGTGGTGAACACTTTTCAGGTCACGAGCCACTCTATGAAAATCAGGACCAAGATGTCTATTTTAACACTCAATTAGGTGATTTATCAATGAGCGGAAGTTTCGATTACTTGATTCAGGTAGGAGTCCAGGAAGAAATGTATCAGATACTGGCAATCTCATACACTGAGGATCAAGCCATGTATGAACCCTTCCCTGCACAATTTCCAAATAATGTGCCTGAGAACGATCATTATGAACTCCCTGCAATTCTCACATATGAGGATGACGTAGCAATATTTGGTGAATTGGCGAATCAACTGAACTCTTTGGCTGACACTCCGTTGCAACTAAATGAAGGTGTGGAAGTCTTGACACCTGGAATTGAACATGCGCATGCGTATGTGAGTGGAGCCTATTACAATAATGACAACAACTATGTGCTTGACGATTCCCAGTTTAGTGGAAATGAGATAAATCAAGATTGGAATCAGCCGTTTAACTCTCATCAGTATGAAGGGCTTGAGAGTTTCGATGTCTCTGGAAATTTTCAAGTGCCTAATCATTCTCATGACATGGTAGTTAACGAAGCCCATCCGCTTGAGATCGTCCCTGAAGGTCCTCCTGAAGATGTTCGTTCGAACCCAAACTTGCCTTACCAAATTTCGGGAAACTTTGGCCAGGATTCAACTGAGTTAGCGCAAAATAATCCGATGCTTTCCAACTCCGGGATCTTTTCTTCCGACCCTTCTACCCATATTCAGCCCCAGCCTTTGGTGCAGACCTCGCAGAGCCAAAGGACCACACCCACGAAGACTGCTAATAAACTGGCCAAGCCCAAGAACGCCAATGCTCGGGTTGAAAAGAAAAACGGAGGCTCCGGAACTAAAAAGCGTAGTAAAGTCAGCGCCAAGATCACCTCATCAATACCAGCTTCCACTGCTACTGCCAAAACTATCTCCGAAAAAGCATCAAATTCGCCGACCAATACTAGTTCTTCAGAATTGAACAAACTGAACCCAAGCACCAGAAGACCAAGAAACTTTAAGGAGAAGTACGATTACAGTCAATTCGTGTTTCCCGTCACCGTCGACAGAAATCCTTTTCCTCACCACAAGGTTCAGGCTTCTGGCTACAACCCAGATGGACATGCGAATGTGTTGAATGTGTTTTTTTCGGACCAGAGCGTGTGCAACATTGACAGAACCCGATACACACGCCATGATGTTTCGATTTTGGAAAACCACAACCCCAAATTCGAGTACCACAGGAACCCCGAATTTGGCCCCGCAAAGCCATATGCCCCCGAATTCATCCGCACTGAAATTGAGCTGAAAAATGACGAGTCAGCAGACACGATCAGAGCTGGTCTGTGCGCGTACTGCAAAGACTTACAGTTCTATGAGCTCAAGCTTTCAGCATACGGAGGGCACATGGCCAATTTCCACGGAATCACCACGGAAGGTCACCTATATCCCAGTCCCATCGCTGGTGGTGTGTACTTGGTTGCAAAACGTGATAATGGAGATCGGACGTCTAAGCCTAGAGCTCGATTACACGATTGTGCGGTGTGCGTGAAATGCCATGAGCTTATAGAGTTGAACACTTCCATCACCGAAAGAACGAAGCCACTTCAAGAAGGCTCGAAAAAACGCTCGCATTCGATTTTCCTTCGACATTTCAAGGAGCACCACCAAAATAGAAACTTGCCGAAGGAAGAGTTTTTCGAGTTTGATGAATTTGGTGAACTGTAACTAAGAACATGTTTGTTGAGACGGCGCCATATTACTTTGAGCAAATCTAATGTTTCTGTTGAAAAAAGGGGAAAATGAACATTTGGCCTAGTGGAACCGAGAGGTCTGCTCCGGTGGGTGAATACCAAAGGCCAGTCTTTTTTTTTTATATATTAATGTTTGATATCCAGTTTTGCCCTAGAATGGGTAGAATGTGAAGTTAAATTGTGGCCTTTTAAAATTGGCCTGAAGAAAACTCACACATGTATTGTAGTGTAAAGCATAGGTGATCGCTCCTATGGTCCAATCTGGTTGATGCCAATTGAAATAAAATAAAAGCCTATCTAACTCGCGTGTTCAAGATATTTCACGAATGTTTTAGTTTGATAAATCTCCGGATGCCAACCCGTGACTTCTTTTGTAGCGTAAATGCTAATATTGTACCGATCGATTAAAACGGATTTCGAGTCAGGAATGGCACATGATCCCGAAACAATTGTTCTTCTGTTGCCGTGGTTGTTACAATAGTCAAGTAGGCTTATTGTCCCTAGTTTTCATAAAAGTAGTGACAAATATATGGACCGCAAAATTTCACATTTGATATCTTCACTTCATACCACGAACACATATACAATTGGATAAGTCACACTGTCTCACCTGTGACTCCACAGAGTTCCATCGCCACCCTGAAACACCAGTATTTCAGCTCATATTATCTCATATAACCTGTATCTGCATAACTCGAGAAGGATCTTTAGCTTGTAATAAATATAGGGCGGACAACCGTGCCTTCAACAGCCTCAAAGCTTGGCCTCCACCCACTCAATAGCTTCCTCATACATATTCTTAATTTGCGTACCAAAAAACTTCGCCGCGATAGGACGCTTGAGCTTGACAGTGGGTGAAATCACGTCCCTTTCGAGCGTCAAGGGTTCAAACTCCACATACAAATTTTTGATCTTCTCGAAACCAGACAAGCCCTTGATGTTGCTGTTCAAATGCTTGATGAGCAACTTTCTGTTTGCTTGCTTATTTGATTCCTCGATGATTGCTTCGTCCAGGGCGATCGCACCCGCAGGGACCCCACAGCGATGTTTGAGAAACGAAACCATCTTCTCTTTGTCGACACCAACGACGGCCACCAAGAAGCTTTGCGTCGAGTCACCGTGGGCGAAACATTGCGTGAGAATAGAATTCGAAGAGAGATAAGCATTCTCGATCTTTTCCGGGGTGACGTACTCACCCTGCGACAACTTGAAGAAGTTCTTGACACGATCGACAATGTAAAGACGTCCTGTAGCGCGGTCAATCCTAGCCACGTCACCAGTAGAAAACCATTCGCCATCGAAACTCTTTTCCGTCTCCTCTGTGTTCTTGTAGTAATGACTAAAGATTTGAGGTCCTCTGAGTTGCAACTCTCCCATGTGTCCACGAGGATCGTTTATGGTGTAGCCCATTGTTGGCAACTCGCGGACTCTGATTTCACAGCAAACGCCGGGTGCTCCACAACTATCAGCGGCTTTTTCGTAGGGGTTACCGAAGGACATACCTGCAAACAGCTCGGTCAAACCATATCCCTGAGAGAAACCTACGTTGAGAGCAGCCTTCATGAACTTGATGGTCAGGGGCGAGATCGGTGCCAGGCCCGTGATGACAAGTTTCATGTTCTCGAACCCCAACAATTTTCTCACTTTCTGAATGAAAAGCGCATCATATACAGCGTGAGTTCCAGCAACGCCATCGGTGTGTTGGCGGCCCAACTTTGTCAGCACGACGTGCGAAAAAATCGTCTTCTTCAACGCCAGGTTCAGGTTGATAGTGGCGTTTTTGATAGCAGCTTCAAACTTGGTGTACACCCTGGGCACATTTGCCATGTGTTTGGGTTTCAAGATCCTAAGGTCTTCAACAAGAGTCAACGGCGTACCGTTGAGTTGTGGGAACCCACACATACCACCGGAAGAAAGGTTGTGCGCCAATGACTGACGCTCAAAGATATGCGCCAAAGGTAAAAATACCATCTCCACGTCGTCCTTGTTGTGTTCAATGTTACAAAGGGTGAAGGTGATCCCGGCAGCCGTGGTCTCATGTGTCAACACAACACCCTTTGGTGTAGACCCGGTCGTGCCCGAAGTGAAACTGATGGTGTATACAGATTTTGTTTTTGGTGGAATCTCCTGGCGTGGAAAAAGCTTTCCCACCCCAATCACCTGGTCGTAGTCATAAAGTTCGATTTGAGCAGCACGTGCTCTCCTAACGAGCGTCTCTGCCTCGAGGGTGGAGTGACAATTCAAGGGATCCATCAGCACCACACTGATAAGCAGCTGGAGTTTGTCCGGATGTGCCTCCTTCAAGCCGATGATGGTTTCGATATGTGCGTATGACGCCATCACAATGGGTGACTCGACAAGATTCAAGATGTATTCCGACGCGTTCGGGCCCAACGTGTCGTATAACACCGTGTTTGTGATCGCGTACGACACACATGCCAAGTCCGCAAGCACCCACTCTGCCCGGTTCCCCAGACACAAAGTGACGACAAACGAAAGGTTGTTCGCGTCGTACGACGCACAGTTCTCCAGGTGAGAGTCGATTTTGCGGTGGCTCTCGATCTCGGGGTTCTTGAAAGGATTGCGTTCGAGCAAGTGGAGGATTCCAGCACCCAAATTGCGCTTTTTCTCGTCGACCTCCAAAAACGTCTGTGTCTCGTAAACCGGCGCGCACACTTTGGTGTGGTAGTCGTATGGCCGTGAAGCAAACGCCGGCTTCTCACCAAAAATATCCACTGCATTGCGCCATAACGCGTAGTAAGTGTCAAGTTCAGGAATCACAGATTTCTTCACGTTGCTGACAGCCTTGTTCCGAAATACAGGAGAGTATCCCTCTTCGGCCGAGTCAGGAACCGCAACCGCATCGGAGCAATCCTTCAAAGGCATGTACGTTTCGAGGAGCTGCAAAAACGAGACCCCGGTTTCTCGCGGCGACTTGAACACCGAGTCCGAACCCGCAGGCTGAAAAACACTCGCGCCCATTCTTCTTTACAAAATGCGATTGTTTATGGGACAAAAAGATGGCGGTAAAAAATGAACGAATCGCCAACACTTACAAACTGGAAACAATAGAATGAAAGGATAACAGATCAATTAGCCCACGCAGAAGAATAAAAGGTGGAAAACTTGGATGGAATACAAATTTTGTATTGTGAGATAATTTCCGACACTGTCTTTGAGTTTCAATTCCGTCCTTCTTTTTGTGCTGATTGTGCTCACAAGGTAGTTTAGGTGTCCAGGATTTCTTCTAGCTTAAATAAGTTAGCGCGTCTTCGCTCGGCACAGGAAATGTGTGGGGTACCGCCTTCCGAAAGATTTAGACATAGACAGGATAAGCGGCTTTTTTCGCCCTAATGTGGGGGCCCACTATCGCTCATCAAAGAAAAGGTTCCGCATACAGAACGGCTTCAAGAAACGGGCTGCAGCAAAATCGGCCGGAATTTAGCTGCGGGCTGAAAATCCGTCTATTTAACCGAAACTCATTGGCTTTAAGTTCACGTTCAAAATAATTCTCCGGAACCGAGTTTTTGATACCGAGCTGCATGCAGTCCGGGATCGCGTTCTCCACTGCAAGATCGGCGTTTCCGCAGCCGGAGTTTCCTAGCCGAGGCGATCCGGTGTTTGTTGCACACTTCAGCTATTGGGAAATCGAGGGGAGCATCATAGAGGAGGAAACTAAATCATCCTCAGTTCCCAATCTTTTTCATATGGTTGCACTCACGGAGCCTTGGATAGTGGGTGGATAAAGGGGCTCATCCTGTATACCAATCGTGATTACACCTCATCCGAGTGGCCGCGTGGGGAAATTATGGTAGGCGAGATAGTGATCCCATTGCGTACTAAAGAATGAGTTCCTAGTAAACAACTAAATAACAACTAAAGAACTAGCAAACCCTTTTTTCCGCGGGGAGAGGGTGACTTATATAGACTTTCGTCTGACGGGGACTTCCACACTAGATGAGCAGAGTGGATGGTCGGGCAATTGGATGACGAATGCAGTCCACGGCCAAGGATGAGCAATCCACGGCCAGGTATGACCAATCCAGTGGCCAGTGTTGTTAATGATAAAGTATTACTAATTATTACACTTTTTTTCGGCAATTGTAATATAAAAAAATTATAAATAATTACAAATAATTATAGATATATGAAGTTCCTGCATCGTTTAGTACGACTATGCCTGTGTTTCGCCCCAATGCACCTTATCAGCTCTCATTCACTCACGCAATTTTCGATCAAAAACAATTCTCGATATTATTTTAGGAATCATTTATATGCTATTCGAAACTTACCGTCGGTAGATCTCTTCATCCTTCCTTGCATCGTAGAAGCTTCCCAGATCATTATCTAATTACGAAACTTTCATAAGCGTGGAAACACTATATTCCAGCTCGCTTCAAAGTAGACTATTTGTCGAGTTTGAAGTCTCTGTATTGCTGAGATCGGAATCGCCAAAACCTGGTAAATTGCGTGTACAGCAAAACCTCGATAAGCGAATATCGCGCTAAATGAGGATCCTCGATAAGTGCGTAAGATTACGTGCAAATAAATGCGGAAGCTCACCACAGACACACAGAGGTATGAAAAAAATATTACGCAAAACATAGCACTCAAGGCAGTACAAACTTGGCATATATTTAATTGACACTTGAGTCAAAACCAAAGAACTTGTTTTTTTTTTTAAAGAATCAATTGTATTATAGGGGGCTCCAACCTGAAGCTACAAAATCTATACTTCTATAGAAAAACCTATAACACATCTTGGAAAAGGCACTGAGTAGTGAACTTGTACGAGAAAATTTCTGTGCTTTGTATTTATTGGCTAGAACTAATGGATTCACAAATTAACATGCGTTTCTAATTAATTTTTTCCAATTTTTAGAGAGCAAGTTCTGTGGTGACTCGTGTGGTGCAGCGGTCAAGGTGTAACCCTATTGCGCCTAAGACCCCGGTTCGAAACCCGGGCGACACTAAAAAACTGGATGTGCGGTACACATCTGGAAAATCAAGTGCGTTAAGGTTTTCTATAGAATATATAGTTTTCGCCCACGGCTAAGGTAAGCGGCATCCTTCAATACATATCTGTTTCTCTAAAAAAAAAAAAATGGTCACAAAAACTAAAAATTAAAAATTTTATAATACGGGTATGATCGTCTCGAAATTCTCTATTATACCCACTAGTTTTCATAATTTTATACACTTTCAGGAATTCACCTCATCAAGAAAACCACCCAAAACCTCGATAAGTGGATATCCTCGATAAGTGCATAAAAACGGGGTTTTAATGTATTCACTTATCGAGGTTTTAATGTAGTATCCAAAGACTCTGCTTCGCTCGTGTCTCTCAAGTTTTGCGTACGACTGGTAACAAGATCTTCCACCGCGCTCGGTCCTATTGAAATCTGCAAATCACCGTTCGAGCACACGTCGTCTCGCTCGTTGCCATTGAGCGTTGCTCGTTTTTTCTCTCAGGGCGGGGTCTTTTCCTCCCATCATTCAGGTCTGGTATGTTGATGATATCAGCAGACTTCGCTTCGCCCATACAACACGTAGGTTGCTCGGTAGTGGTTTTCATAGGTTTCGAATGATCCTGATCCAGAATATCGGCAGCTTCCGACTGTGGTAGGGAGTCAAAGGAGACACTTGCCTCGTCAGTAATAATGCCTCTTGCCTTCATGATAGGCACCATCTTGATTGTCTGCGGTTGAAGTCTGTTTCACTTGTCCGTAACTATGCTCCCTCTTTAGAGAAAAGCGATTCGGAGGGAGAGGATATCGCCATCATGGACAAATATCTTGGGCCATTCGGAAGACAGTGGGAACCACCTCTCGTTGCGTTTATAGTACTCCCGAATCTGGTCCTTGACTACGGCATTTTTTTGCTTCAAGTGCCTTCGAAGTTCGCTCTCACCGTCATGGTCATCGTCATCATCGAGCTGACTCGTGTCATAGAACAAATCAAAACACGCGCTTTCTGTGATCTTTAGCTCAAGTTTCTTTTTTTTTCCTTTCGTGACCATCACGGAAATGGAGTTTATCGGTCACTTCGCCTTTCCGTTCAGCTTCCTCCAAGCCTTTAAACTTACATAAAAAGCTATAGATTAATAGTAGTTATTTGAAATAACTTTTTAATGATATTACTATTTGTAATAATACCATTTTAGAAATAATTATTACAAATGATTACTAAATTTCAGATAATGAGGCGCGAAAGTTTGTAATTTAACATCACTGCCAGTGGCTATCCAACAAAACCACTGATCGACCACACTCAGCTAGGAACATAGTTGTGGATTTTAAAGCTTTCCTATATATTTGAGAAAGACCAACATTTTGATGAATTCCGCCTGCAATTTGGTTCTCGTTTTTGTTACTCTACATTTATTGTAGAAAATGAAGATTCAGATAGTGTTGACATGGAGAAGCCCACCATCTGTGTTGCATTGTCTACGACTGTAAAAATCCCCCGTGCAATTTACGAATTCGTAAATTTCGTAAGTCGTAATTACGAAATCACTGGTCATCGTAATCGTAATAATTTTTTCAAAATCATCGTAATATGCAATTACGATTACGATATCTACGATATTTACGAATTACCCTCAACTCTGGCTAGGAATCGCTCTGGAACCTTACTTCTCTGTATCGACAGAGGTATGGGGATCTCACACTGAACTTAAAATTTCTCATGGGTTGAACTTAGAATTTCTTGGAGTACAAAATAATCAGTTCAAATGAATTTTTTGCAGTACATAAGGGTTTTCATGACTCATACGGGTCCTCGGCTATTCCCGCAAGATCGCAAATTTTCGAGGAATATCCAATTTGGCCAAATTGAGCTCGTGAAACCGGATCTTCGAACTTCTCTTGCGTGCGAATAAACCGGTGAGCTCGCTCATGGTGCTTATCTTGTCCGCTTCGTGTTTCATGTCCTCTTCATCCCCAAAACATCTGAAGATCTCAGTCCATTTCCAAGTATCCTGAATATCATTGTATGGCCGCATGGGGCCCTGGATCTTTCTTTCAACAGTGTAGCCCTCGTTGTTGAGAAGAAAGATTTCGGGCGCCTCGATCTCATAACGCAAATACGTAGAGAACTCTTGGATGGTCATCTGCGCGGATCCGTCACCTTGCACCAAGATGATTCTTCTTTTCACACCCAAATCTTTCTGAGCCCTGGCAACACCAAAGGTGGCTGGAAGCGCATATCCGATAGACTCATACAAGTTCTGTGCGTGGAATTTGACATCCTTTGGAAAGGTGAGATCATAAACCCCAAAGAGGAAAGAGCACGTCTCACACACGAGTATATCGCCTGGCCTCAAATACGAATTGAAGAAGTCCATCAACCTGTTCTGCGTGATGGTTTCCAGAGGAGCACTGTCGAGCTGCGAGAACTCCATGCGCCCTGGTTTGACCCTGATTTGAGTGTCCCTTCCATCGTTATACGCCAACTTCTTGGCATCAAAGTCCGCAGCAAGTCTTTCAATCAAGTCATTGATCGAAAAGTGTCTCAATCCAGTCTCGGGGTCCCTGATTTTTACATACTCGCCATCGATCAAGACATAGTCTGGGTGCACCTCAACATACTCTGCAATGTGGGTGTAATCAGCTGAGTATGCACCGGTATTGATCTCATTGTTTGTATACCCGAGGCAAAGCAAGAAATCGGATTCTTCTTCTAAGGCCCGAGTCACGTCCAAAGTGGAAGAGGCTTTGCCCGCGTACACACCCATGAAGTTGGGCAAAGACTCGTCGATGTTCCTCGCGAAAAGTGTGGTGAAAAGCTTGACAAAGTTGCTTGGCAAACGACTGACCAATTCCTGCAAAGCCCGCTGTGCCCCAAATCTGTCAGCCAAGGCATCTGTCAAAAGAGAAGGCTTTTCGGAAAAGTATAACTTCAACAAGATGCGCAGAGTGATTTCTGCTAACAAGGCTTCATTTTTCAACTCGCTCAACTGCAATGGCTCGTCCAATCTGAGCCTCGGAACCATGATATCGGAAACATCACACGGCACAAACAAGTACCCTGGTCTTCTTTCGTGGATAACTGTGGTAAGCACTTTGTCGATTTTACTCAAGTTCAAAAGAACGTCGTTATCCAAAGACTCTTGTACCACACTCACCTTCTCAGCGATGCTCTTGTACACATCATGGTCTGGAGCAAGCAAGGAGTTTCGGTTTTGCAACAAATGATGAATATTTCTGACATCGCGAGGGGAGTCAGCAGACTTTGCCTGGTCAATCTGAGCTGTGGAGGTTGTTCCCACAATGTGCAATATCGGAGCATATTCGGTGAAGGCACCCGCGATCCCGTTCAAGGCCGAAAGCTCTCCAACACCGTAAGTTGTGATCAAAACACTCATTCCTTCGATGCCTTTCGCGTATCCATCAGCAGCATAAGCAGCATTTAACTCATTGCAAAAGCCGATGAAGTCAAGTTTTTTGGAGACAGAGTCGGTGTATAGATACTCCAATAACGGCAAGTTGAAATCACCCGGAATACCAAAGATGGATCTGAGCTTTGGGTTGGCCTGACAAATTCTAAGGAAAATGTACTCTCCCAATGGAAGCTCATAGTTCGGAGAGCTGTATAAATCATCTGTTTCCTCAGATGGTGGCCTGGTGAGAAGGGGTGCCATGATAATTGATATTCGGTGATGACTGGGTTATTACTGGATGTTGATGAACCTGCACAAGAAATGGTTGCAAATTCTGACTTTGATAAGAGATATTTCGGAGGATAGAGCTGACAATTATTGAGCTGTTGATGTTTTAGCAAAGTACAAATGACGAGAGCAGATGGACCACTCTTTTATGAGTGAATAGTGTTGGCCAGAGTATCCGATCGGTAAACATTAAACTAGGTCATTGAAGCGTTTGTGGACCCGAGCTCGGGTATTCGCGGCTGCGCGTCAGGGGTCAGTCATGGAGAAGAAAGGTTAATCCAATCTCCACTTGTCGTAGTTTAACCCCTTTGGTGGGTCCAGAATTTCGGGAAAGAGTTGGAAAGAAGAATTATTCCTGTCCAATTTTCAAAAGTCTGGTTTCAAAGGTATGTTAGATGCGATGGAGCAGTCCAGAATGAATCTACGAATGGTAATATACCTGGCAAGTGATAAGCAGCCGTGAGGGATACTGCACGCGTTAAGAAAGTGGTGGTCATTTGCCCTCAAATGTGACAGCCAGCAAAGAAGGTTTTGAGTGCCTCTTTGTTAAAGACTTGGGGTAGTTTTGAATGACCCTTCTAAGTCGATTTCGATTTCCCACTTAACCGCTGTTGAGTGCCCTTCGCTAGGATGGGTACGGTGGATTAATTTGCACCCAGTCGCGGTAATATTACAGCTACATTTCAGAATATGACGAAGATTCTTCGTGTGGCAGGAATACTACCATTTTTCAACCCACTCTAAGTCATTTCACTCGCACACTACAACCTCTCAAGTACGTGACCACGCTTTATAAGCTGAAAAGAGGCTTCCAGTTACATCTTCACTTTCTGAATAGTTTCTTGCCCTTTAATCCTCCAGAAGTCACGTCAGATTTGCAGTGGAGCGGAGCATAACTGGTTGAGCGGAGTCACGAGCTTTGACTAGAAAAATACGCTAATTGAGAATACTCGCTTTCTCTTCTCTTGATCTCAATTCATCAGCCCTATTTGGGAATATCATATTATCACACCAAATACACTTACAAACAGACTGATAAAGCAGCCCCTCTCAGCAATCTAAATCTCATATCTATAAAAATCTATCATTCACCGCATCAATTCTTTCCAAGCAAAGCCTTGAATCTATCGGGCACATCCAACTTCGCCAACTTGAGCTCAAAAAGACTAATCTTGGAATTACCCTTATGGTTGAAAAGCTCACCTAGCTCCCTCGTGGTATCAATCTTTTTCGCGATATGTCTGTCTCCATTTTTGTCGCCAAAAGTGCGGAAGACCTGGGTCCAGTCCCACTTGTCTTGGATGTCATTGTATGACCGTGTGGGGCCCTTGATCACTCTTTCAACAGTGTAACCTTCATTGTTGAGCAAGAAGATCTCTGGCGTCTGGGTCTCGTACCTCAAGAAAGTCGACAATTCCTGGATCGTCATTTGGGCGGAGCCATCGCCTTGAATCAAAACCACCCTCCGCTCAGTGCCCAAATCTCTTTCTGCCCTAGAAACACCGAACGTGGCAGGAAGAGCGTATCCAATGGAACCATAAAAGTTTTGCGAGAAAAACTTGACACCCCTTGGAAACCTGAGATCTGGAATCCCGAAGAGGAAGCTGCAAGTTTCACATATAACAATATCATTCGGTCTCAAGTAAACATTGAAGAAATCGGTCAATTTGTTTTGCGTCAAAACTTCGGAGGGGACTGTGTCACGCAACGAAAACCCCTCGAGGCTTTTTCTCGGTTTGATGTTGTTGACTCCAGCCCTATTGTGCAAAAGGCTTGTCGAGTCAAAATCACGTGCTAGCCTGCTGATCAAGTCCACAATCGAAAACAGCCTCACACCTGTCCTGGCGTCTTTGATCTGCACATACTCGTTGTCGATCAAAATGTAATCGGGGTGCACTTCCACGTACTCGGCTATGTTACTAAAATTTGTCGAGTAAGCACCTGCGTTGATTTCGTTGTTGGAATAGCCGAGTGTCAACAAAAGGTCGGTTTCCTTCTCTACTGCCTCCACAACTTCAGGCCCAGACGACAATCTGCCGCTGTAGACACCACCAAAGTTGGGCAAAGTTTCGTCGATGTTCCTGGCAAGTGGCGAGGTGAATAATTTGACAAAATTGGAAGGCAATTTCTGAACAAAAGCATCCAAGGCTTTCTGGCCGCCGAATCTATCGGCAAGCGCGTCGCCAAGAAGAGATGGTCTTTCCGCGGAATAAAGCTTGGACAAGATTTTTTGCGAAATCTCGCTCAACAAGGCCTCATCGTTTAATTCATTGAGGTCTAGTGGATGCTGTAACCTCGCTCTAGGGACCATCACATCGGGCAAATCGCTGGGAATGAAAAGATACCCGGGTCTTCTCTCGTGTAAGATAGTAGCCAAAACCCGGTCGATCTTCTCGAAATTCTGATGGATGTCACCATCGAGCGATTCCTGGATCACTGAAAAGTTGTCCACAATTGATTTGTACACATCGTGATTAGGAGCAGCCAATGCGTTCTTGTTTTGCACCAAGTGGTGGATATTACGGACACTGAAAGCATCGGCCTTTTCGGCTTGTGCCACCTGTTTCATGGAGGTTGTTCCAACAATGTGTAAAATGGGAGCATACTCTGCAAATGCACCTGCAATTCCATTGAGTGCAGAAAGTTCTCCTACACCATACGTGGTGATTAAAACACACAAACTTTCAATAACCTTGGCATATCCGTCTGCGGCGTAAGCTGCATTCAATTCGTTGCAGAAACCAACAAACTCAACTCTCGCAGCCACAGAATCGGCATAGAGGTGTTCCAATAGGGCCAAGTTGAAGTCACCTGGGATCCCAAAGACTGATCTCATTCTTGGATTCGCCTGAGCGATTCTCAAAAAGAGATATTCACCCAAGGGAATTTGGTCATTTCCGAAATCGTGCTGGGAAACATCATCCGCAGAGGGTGGTCTGGTAATAACTGGAGCCATACTTGAATTGGGTTAGATGAATGCCAAGAACTGCTGTGATGCTAAACTTTGAATACAGTTTTTCAATCTCTTCCATAAGTGGCAAAATCCGCCGGAATTTTATCAGACTTTATACAGATGCCGGAAAGTATTCAGGTCCATCTGAAGCATACGAAGCCTCGCCTAGAGCCGTATCGGTTATTCATAATTATGACGTGCGACTAACGGCTGACAGCGGTTAGTGTCGGCGGGGAGCGGAAAGTCACGGTCCGTGCAACGGCTAGTCGCGGGCGAGCGCGGTAAAGCACGGTAACTCGCGGTTATCATCGGCGAAGCGCGTGTTACTGTGGCTCTCGTAAAAGAGGCGACGTGCGTCGTTTGCTCTCCCCTCATACGATCCACGACTATACTTGTAAAATGTGGATGCTTCTCCATGTTCGGGGGTCTCACAAAAGGATTGTGTTGATCACGCTAGCATACAAATCGATCATCATTTTGTGGCTTTGCGCCTTTTGTAGGTAGGGGAAGTCATACACAAATCCCCAAACGGTCTCCCCACACCCGTAGTCAATTAATAATCCTTCTAGAAATGACACAACCAATTTATATCTTGGTACACAGAATAATTCATAAAAACCTGCTTTTGGGTGTTTTCTTCTTCGCCATTATTATACAGTGGGAGATACTGCATTCTCGGGAAATCCTCCATTTTTATATGAAGATGGTGCGCTGAAACAGTCGGGTTGCGGGGAACGATAGTATTAGCCGATCTTATGAGAAGTTTTTATTTCTTGACATGCAAGTGCCTAGAGTCAGGAATCGATCTTTAACGATTGCGATTCTAAAGCTAGCGCCTGAACTTAATTCACTACATGATTTTTCCCAGCAACGTGATGCACCCATGTAAAAAAGCTGTAGTGAGCAGCACGAAAAGAGGAAAGGCTATGTTTTTCAGCTATCTTAGAAGTCCGCGGAAATATTATCCGTCGGATAAAGAACTAGAATTGGACTTATTCAATGGTTGGGACTCGAATCATCAAAGTCCGAGACAGAAACAGAATCGCAACGCTGACATTTTGTACGTATTCAATCCCAACGCGTTTGTAGCGTAAGCTTTTAAGTGGACTTACATTGCTCCATAGTGAGATAAGAAAAAGACATTTCCAAGTATGCAAGCCATATCCTCAGCCAGCTAGCATATGAAAAGATGATACTGTGAAGCCTTCATTCAAGTGGCCACCAACTCTACCATAGATTCAACTCGTCCATTCTGTTGAGTAGATCATGCGAAGCAATCATCCATATTCATCGGGAATCGCCTTGAAGGCTTCTACCAGAGACATTCCAGTCGCTGGCAGAATCCACAACTTGCAAATACTCATAATAAAATGCAATGATCTGCAAGTGGGCATCAAACACTATGTGTTCATCAACACCATGTGCGTGTGCTTGCACTGAAGGCACTAGACCAGGCCTATACCGATAAATATGATCTGTGAGGCGCCAGTAATGCCGTGTATCGGTATTTCCGGCAGCCATGCCAGGAGCGGGGATAATCACAGAGCCGTCAAATTCGCCCATGGTGCCCGCACATACTTCCTCGTATACATGTCTCACTGTTCCAGCTAAGAGGTCCCAATGTTCGTCATATGTAGGCGTCATTGGGGACGGTTCGAGGTGATCTTGTACGTTTATGGAAAAGTATCCATTCTTTGTCCGTGGAAGAATAATATTTGTGCCATGTTCGACTCCCAAATCGAAATGTTGTGCAACAGAAACGACCAAATCCAAATTTCTCTCCAAGACTTCATCAACACTGCTTTCCACGCCGATACGATGATTGATGAGCATCTCTGTGTATTCTGGGAGAGCATTTGACTTGACTCCGCCGTTAATGATATCGATTGCCTGTGACGTGGTAACAAGGTACCTACTGGTCAAGTCGGAGCCGTGTATACTTCGTGCTACAAAGGCACTGGCTCTCCGACAAGTGGCCGAACTTTGTATGGCCCTTTTGAGATCCTTGGAAATCTCTGTCGAATGCTCGGCAATGCACTGGTACTCGTAAAAAGTGGGGTTGCGTTGGGTGAATAACGGTTCAAATGGGTTCTTTTCAAACCTTGTTGCTAACTCGCTCACTATTCCAATCAGAGTGTGGTCTGGAGGCACCGAAGAATGGCCACCAGGAGTGTTGAGGCCCACGATGTAGTTCAATGAGCCTTTCTCGGCGGTGCCGATCAAAGCAAGCGAAACGTCACCCTTCTTGATGAGACTTTGCCCACCTTCATCCAAAAGAGCATATATTCCGTTTTCACCATAACGATTTAGGAGAAATTCTCCGATATGGCGAGCGCCGCGTGCCCCACCGATCTCCTCGTCGAACCCAAAGGTGAAAATAATAGTTCTTTTTGGGCGGAACCCGGATCGTCTGAGTTCGTCCGCCGCCTCTAATAAACCTATCAATAGGTTTTTACAATCGGCAGATCCACGGCCCCAAAGTTTGTCACCATCAAAAAAACCATCGAATGGCGGATGCGTCCATTGCCTCAAAGTTGCATTTTGCACAGGAACGACATCCTGGTGGGCGCTTAGTACAATGGGTTTAAGCGAGTCGGAAGAGCCCTGCCACGTGATCATTAGACCCCATTTGTTGACCTTTTCGACGGTGAAGGATTTCCATATCTCGGGAAACGTCACTTCTAGGTACTCATGAAAAGGCCTAAACTTTTCCAGCCAGTATTCGTGATTTTCATCAACCAATGGAGCGGAATCACTCACGTGAGTTGCAATACGAACCGCACCCAGCAACTTTGCAGCAGACGCATTTCTAAATGAGGGGTCATGGACAATTTTAGCCAATGTGCTGTTATCTTGAAGATACGTATCGGGTCGGGCGAATTCCGGGATCGGGCAAGCACTTCTACGGTGTCTGTCCCCGAGTATAGTCTTATCAGGAAACCTGATACAAAAGACGACAAATGACGCCACTATGCAGAACGCCACAGCTTTGACAAAACGCAAAACATGATGTTTCTGCTGTTTTTGAGGAGCTTTTAATTTTTCAAGCATGATGGAGATTGCCTTTGGTGCAAGCCGACAGCACCGGTACAAACTGGAAGTCAGGCGTCTGATGCTGCCTAAGATAAGATAGAGTTTGTTCGCCGAACCGCGAAAAGTTACCTCTTTTGGGCAGATCGCGGAATCGGCCACCCTTGAGATTGCAACAGTTTTCTTGGCGCAAATTCGTAAGCTTTTTCCAAAAAAAAAAGACTCAGAACTGCCACAAATATACTTGAGATTGTGACATATCAGGTGTGCTGTCAAAATCTCACAACCGGTTTCAGCGAACGGCCGCGATTGAGAGCCTTTGGATGATCAAAAAGTTCGGTAGCCCTGTGCCCCATCAGGCATATACCGGTGTTTTCTGCATTTAGCTTCCCGGATTTCTGCATTGAGCTTCCCGGATTTCTGCATTGAGCTGCCCGTGTTTCTGCATTGAGCTACTCGTGTTTCCTGTATTGGGCTTATCAAGGCACCGATCCAGCGGAGATAAGAAAAACGCCAGAAAGATCCCGGAAATGGTATATATTCTAGGGTTGTGTCGGGGCTGCACTGCCCTCACTTTTGTTCAAAAGTCTCTCCGTATCAATATCGAAGATGACTGAGAGTATGGACTCCGAAAAAAAGAATACAAGTGAACACGCTATTCACCAGGTGCTCTCAGCAGAAAACGGAATCACTACCTTCATATCCCCCAATACGGGCAAGCAAGTGACGATTGCCGACGAAAAACACCAGGATGATGCAAAGAAGTGTGCCCAGGGAATCGACGATATTCTCGAGATCGATCCGGCCGAGGATCGCAGGCTTCTTTGGAAAATAGACCTATACTTATTGCCGCTAATTTCCATCACCTACTGTGTGCAGTTCATGGACAAGCAAACAATATCGTACGGGTCGATCCTTGGCTTGCGAGAGGACTTGAAGATGGTGGGCGACCAGTATGCGTGGGCGGGCTCTGCGTTCTATTTCGGCTACCTTTTCTATGAGTTTATCGGCTCGTACACGCTCCAGCGGTTCAAGCTTTCCACGGTGTTGTCGATCTATATCGTGCTCTGGGGTGCGATTTTGTGCTTGCATTCTGTCCCGGAATACGCCGGCTTTGTTGTGTTGCGTGTTCTCTTGGGTGCCCTTGAGTCCTCGATCACCCCGGCGTTCATGATCATCACCTCCCAGTGGTATAAGAAAGAGGAGGTGTTTTTCAGAACTGCGCTCTGGTTTGCGTCCAACGGGATCGGTACCATGTTGGGGTCCGGCGCTATTGCCTATAACGTGTACCAGAACGCAGACAGTTATAGTATCACGCCGTGGAAGTTGATTTTCATCATTACCGGAGTAATCACCATCGCATTGGGAATAGCCATTTTCTTCCACATTCCAAGCAAGCCCACCGATGCATGGTTTTTGAACGAGCGGGAAAAGCAGATGGTGGTTGAGCGTATCAGAGGAAACCAGCAAGGATTTGGTAACCACCACTTCAAAAGGGACCAGTTCATAGAAACACTTTTGGATCACAGGACCTGGATTCTCTTTGTCATGGGTGTATTGTGCAACATTCCCAATGGAGGTTTAACCAACTTCGGATCCATTCTATTGAACGAAAAGTTGGGCTATTCCACGGGACAAAGCTTGTTGATGGGAATGCCCTTTGGTGCCATTGAGATCGTGGGACTTGTTGCCATATGCTACTGTTACCGGTTCTATCAATCCCGGCTTTTCTGGTCGGTTTTGACCTTCGCCATAGTATTGATGGCCACATGCTTTCTTGCTTTCACGGATAATCAGAAATTGGAGTATGCCGGGTACTCCTTGACATCTCTCTTGGCAATCTCTTCTATCTTTATTCTTTCGCTCATTGCCTCAAACTGTGCGGGACACACGAAGAAGGTCACCACCAATGCGATCTATTTAGTCGGCTATTGTGTGGGCAACTTGATTGGTCCGCAAACCTTCATTCCTAGCCAAGCCCCGGTGTATACTAGTGCTGTGGTGGCTATGGTGGCGTGCTTCAGTATAGTCATCGTCTTGATGGGTGTTTTGTGGGTGGACTATTACCTTGACAATAAGAGGAGAGATGCTAGGATGGATACTGACTTGGTGCGGGAGTTCCAGATGTTGGAAAATCACGAGTTTGCTGATTTGACCGACAAGCAAAACCCTCTTTTCAGGTACACCATATGAGTATGTATAAGCAGTATGGTGTGTGAAGATAGGAGTAGACATGATACACAGTGCAGGGGGTCACTGAAGAGCAGAGCAGGAGATTTGAGCGCTTGAAGCAAAGGCTCTGAGGTCCTTTTCGTTGGAACCGATAAAAGGATGCACACGGATCTGGACATTGAAACTGTAACAGGGTTGTTCGATGAATTACCCGATTGCAGCACAGAGGAGAGAGTTTCTTCACCTGTCACTAAAATTAGGTGGCCCCCAGGTACTGAATCTATGGCGGTTTTGAACATAACAAATGTGAAGAATGGCCCGAGGTGGAAGAGGCAAACGCAATGAGCATCTTTAGTAGCCTTCTGTGGAACAGTGCAACGGAGCCTGAAAGTCACAGTTTTGAACGAACTGAAGCTACGGGATTTCTCTGTGCTTTGCGTGCTTCTTCTTTTCAGAACGAAGGGTAGATTGAGCAGGCTCACTACCCATACATTCGTGAATGCAGTGAATAGATCCCAAAGATTTGTCGGCTTGCAGTTTTGGCAAGATACTTTTGGTGCAGTCGATACGCTCCAATAAACAAGTAGAAACAACACAAGAGCGGGCATGTAATTGCACAGTGATTCTAGTCGAAAACACCTTGCATAGCTTCATCTACCTTTAGTATTGCAACAGTAACTTTCCCACAGCCGCAACTGAAGCTTGCAATGATACACCCTCGAAAAGAATCAAACCAAGGAATCAGCAAGTGGTGTCTCCGTTGTGACAATTGCCCTCTGTTGGTTGTGATCATCATATTTTGAGAAAGCCAGTGTCTCAATTTTCAGCAGTCTCTTTCCGCGCAGGATCTCCCTCGATTCCTTCAACCCATTCTCTGAACAACATTTCCTCTGTGTCCCCCACTGAGCTTGTCATTTCATAGTGCGGGTTTTCAACTTCAGATGTCGGCCAGTCAAAGTCATCGACCGCAAATAAAGGGGCGCCGGCACCGTTCTCCGAGATACCTGAAAACTTCAAACCTTCGCTGTTTTCCATAATTACACGACTGTTGGTCACGTTCGCCAAAACTTGGCATCTTTTCATATCGTGTATGCGGAGCTGGTGGCAGTCCAATAAAAGCACCAGATCCTCCACGCCATGTAAAATAATGGGCCCATCACAACGTAGCATGATTTGACTATTTTTTACATTCTGAATATGCACCGAATACGGGAGATGTGCGCTGTTTCGGCGTCCCCAGATAGAGCTTCCTAGTATGTCTTCAATGTACACGTGCATCTTTGCGTATTCAGCACCAACTGACACTTTTTGGCCGCTTTTTTCGCTAATCTTCTTCAAACCATGTACGTCTTGATATTCAACTGCTTTGTCCTTGGATAAAATGGTTTCTGCGGGTTGTGGCGGGCCCACGAACTCGAATTTGGTCCTGTTTTTCTCAAAATCTGTCTTCTCTAGAACCCGGAAAAGCTTTGACATGTTATTCTTCACCTGTCGTTTCTCGAATGGTGTTGCAAAGCCGCCGGCATTGAGAAAGTCCACATATTGTTTATTAAGCGATAGCGTATTCGATTTGAGTCTACTGTAATCGAGGTCTTCGCCACAGTTTGAAAGCAAGTCTAGCGTTTAGTAAAAAGTCATTGATTGGCATACTGTAATGCGATAAAACAAAAAGCGAAGGGTGTTTGATAAAGTTCTTTTTCACGCGTGATAACATACCCTTTTGGGCTGAGATGATCTGGGAAGGATTCATGGTGATTTCAAAACTGGTATTCCATGTTCACCCAGTGCGCGTTGTGTATTATTTGGTAATACGGCAGTTTGGTTACTACAAGTCAGGCTTGTCAGTAATCAGTATTTTTGGTATATCCGCTATATTTTTATATTTTTATATTTTTTTTGTTTAATGCTTATTTATTCACGTTTAAGCAGTTTTTATGCAAGTATTTGTAGCTTTTTCAAGAACACACTAACAGGGGAGAGCGAAAGACGATCTAACCCGCGCGAGCGTATTGTTTACATTAATTATAGTTATCTCACTTTTTGATTAGCTGAAATAACTTTTCTCTTTTGAAATTTCCGAGATAATTTACTCAGATATCTAGATATTCCAGGTATTCTCAGATCTTTTGGCACAACTTGGCATACAATATTTATTAGAGAGTAAAGAATTCCTGGCGTGGTACGACTACGCCTTGTCCCCACCCAAAAATACCTGTTCATATATCATTTCGTTACCAGCTTTTAGAGCTAGCCCTCACAATCAAATTTCAAAAATCAATCATGTTTCGCTCCGTACTGTAGTCGATCTCTCCGTCCTCAGTTAAATCGGAGACGCTCCCCAGAACGCCTTCTAATTCAGTACCTCCTTGAGTTTGGAATCAATATTTCCCATCTCGATCAACTCTATACCCTGTCTTAAATATAAAGTCTCTACACTGTTCAACTCTGCATCGCTTAACTCTGGATTATGCCAGGAAACTATAGTCTCTGCATCGCTGAAAGCTGCATCGCTAAAATCTGGTAAATCGTGTGTAGTGTTCAAATTCTCTGCTTCGCTCTTTTCTTCCAGGCTCTGCGTACGGCTGAAACGAAGATCCTACAATCATGACCGATTCTGCAAATCACTGTTGTCAGCACACTCTGTTTCGCTCCTAGTCAGTGAGCGCTGCTCTATTCGGGCCTCAATCTCCTTCCTTTTCCACCCATCATTTACGTCTTGTAAGTTGACGATATAGTTAGACTTCAGATCGCCCACACCACTTACGTCGAGTCTCCGGTTCTAAGTCATCAAGACTTCGTTGGAAATATCTCTAGTTATCTCTAATTATCTGAGTATCTGAGATATTGCTCGGATATCCGAAATAATTTTTCAAGTTTTTCGTATCCGAAATAACTGAATTTTTGAGACATTATCTCAAATCATTTCAGACTCCATTGAAGGTTTTTTTTCTATAGAATATATAGTTTTGCTGATATGAGGCTTGCATAGCAGCCGAAACACAGCACCCTCCAATGTGATGTTTCTTTCAAAAAAAGAAAAAAATAAAAAATAAAATAAAAACTTCAAATATCCGGATATTTCTCCGAGGAAAATTCAGATAATACCATCCATTCGTAAATTTAATCCCCTTTTACACAAAGTCGGAAGTAATTTCGTCGTCATCCGGAATAGAGATAGGCTCTTTGTCCAGCTTGTCACCAGCTCCGGTTCTCCGTGATCTTCAACCTTCTCTCCATCTCCGTCATCCATATATGGATCACTCTAGTTCAGCTCTTCGTCAGTGAAGTATATCCCTGGGTAATCCTCAATTGAGTCCAAGGGCGAAGTGTCATTTATCCCAGTCTGGTTGTCTGAATACGCGACAAACTCTGATCAATTCTCAACTGGCCAACTCCTTCTAACCGAGGATAAGATGCATCAATGTCTGGAATCGAGATAACGCCCTTCAACTTTAGAATTGCCTACATCTTGATTGTCTCTGGCGATGATCTGCTTCTTTCCGTTAGCACGTACTTCACTTCGAAGAAAAGACACTCAGACGGCGCGGACATTGCTGGAGTACATGAAAAGTCTTTTGCCATCTCGTAGATGACGAGATAGATAGTTTCTCAAGATCCTTGTCCCTCATGAAAACAGTTTATATTAATGAGCTCCGATCCAAGCCATCATTGAGTACAAGTTATTATTTGCATGTCGTGAAAATTTCTGCTTCACGTAGGACTCTGTCTTGTACTTGAAGAGTTTAAATAAACCTTCTTTAACGGCATCTAAAGTGGTCGATGGTGAGCCGTGTTTCCTCAGCATGTCTTCAGGATCCAGCACTGCCGCGATGTACTAACTTTAAGCAATTTAATATTAAAAATCCGGATATTGTTAGATTTGAGTGATCTGGCATACGTAATCGGAACTTTTTCAGCGAGCAAGATCTGAATCCCTCGAATTGTGGAGTGTTATATCCTTCAAGCAAATTGTGTCACATCATGTATTGTCAACCTGCTCTCTGACACTTGCTGCCTTGAGGCTTTTTCAGTGTATACCCAAGAAGGCCGAGAAGGAGCAAGTTGATCTGATGTCTCACGATCTCTTTCGGCTATATTCAAGTCTTTGAATCTCGAGCTCTTCTAGTAGGCTCCGCTTTGGCGTTCAACGCGAAGAACTGGAATTTCCATTGGCTTCTCAGGGATTGGGGAATGCAGACATTTGTCTAGAGGTGGCGAAGCAGGGTCGTACAGAAGAGAGTTATACATGTACTGAACCCCGGCGTACAATATCCAACCGCCATTGTGACACTTTTTCAACGCTGCAATAGGGCGCAAGCCCTTCAACGTTCAAAGATCTTTCAGGCCTCCAACTGCACGCTTCGCCATGTAAAAGTGTGCTTTAATACCTTTTTCAAAAATATAAAAAATACTAATTATCGACAAGCCTGCTACATGTAATAAGTTTTCCGCCGCAACGACAGCAAAGTCAACAAGCAATAGATTGACACAAATGATCTTGCCAGCTGAGAAAAGTCAAACTTTGATTCTATTCCCTCGTCTTCATCGACAGAAAGATGTCTGCAGCAAAGGCAAACACGTACATCGTCAGTCTATGCAACACCTCATGAGGTTATTCTATCATACAAGTACTACACAAGTACTGTCTCTATCTCAAATTCTCGGACTGGGTCCAGTCAAGCCCACGAATAGCGACTATGCGTACACTCTTTAATACCCCCTTCTTCTCAACTACTAAGCTTTGTTCTACCGACAAGCTGGTCGGCGACTCTCCGTGTTTGCAGCCATGAGATCTGCTTAGGCATACGGCGCGTGACCTCTGTTTCGTAGTCGTACAATTGGCGGATCGAGGTGAAGCGCAAGTGCGACGACTTTATACCGAGCACCGCAGCAGTGGAACTGATGGCTGTGTCCTCTGCATCGAACTCCTCTGCGTACTTCCAGTCAGCGATAGTTTCGCTCGAGTCCTCAATAAACTGTACGGCTTTGACGGCAAAACGGCACGCTCTCGTCCTGTCGATTGGCGACGGGAGTCCACCCTGTTGCACGTGACCAGGGATAGCGGTCTTCACGTCAAAGGCGCCGCCGCCCTCCAGCTTGATTATATCGGCAATCACTTCTGTCAGTAGCACCTTCGATGCGTTGATGCTCTTCAAAATCAAGCGCCCGGTTTTCGTCAGCGTGCCTGAGCTCACGGCAAAAGACTCGGCCAAGGACCTGATATCGAGTTCGAGCTGGGCCAAGTCGATGCCTTCTTCAGGCACGTACGAAACTTGGGCACCACACGCCAACGCCGCAAACGTGGCAATGTACCCGGAGTTTCCTCCCTGGACTTCGATTACAAAAGCACGGTTCCGTGTTGCCAGCGCCGACTGCTTCACCACGTCACAATAGTCCATCAACGCATTGAGACATGTGTCGGAGCCCAAAGAGTACTCCGACCCAGGCACGTTGTTGGAGATGGTGGCGGGAATGAGAACCATGGGGATGCGGAACGCGGGGTACATGGCGCGTGCCTTTTCCAACTGGTGGAGAGACTCGAACGCTTCGAAGCCGCCGACGAGAATCAACCCGTCAAACGCGTATTTTTCGAAATAGTACGCAACCATGCCGATATCGGTGTCGTTAGGGGTCGCTCTGTTGGTTCCAATCTCACAGCCTCCTCTGGACATCCAGCCCTCGATGGTCAACCAATCAATCAGGTGCACGGACTCGTGGCGCGCCAATCCTGAAAACCCGTTGTGGATCGCATAGGGCGTGTGGCCACGTGACATACAGAAGGTGGCCATGGAGTAGATGGCACTGTTCATACCTCCGGCAGGAGCCCCCACATAGACGATGGCAATACGTTTGCGTTTTTCGATCGGTAGGGTCGGGCGCTCGTGGTTTGCAGAGTTGATTGCCATGAAGTTGTGCAAATACTCGCTGAAGTCTGTGTCCCTCAATTTCATGGCCTTCTCGAAGTTCTTGCTCTCGATAGCCTCGGCAACAGACTTGGTGATGCGGACCGCGTCCACTAAAGACAACCGCACGACCTTGTTTTCCTCAATTCCGATAAGCGGCGACGGCGTGTCGGGGGTCGACTCCAACACAGCTTTCACGGCCTCCACTCCCTGCAAAGTGGCTAGCACACGGTCAAACGTGACCGCAGTTCCGCCTCTTTGCACATGACCTAGCGTGGTCACGCGTGTGTCGAGTCCCAAGCGGTCCACAAGCACGTCCTTCACGTTGTCAGCGCTGATATGCTCCAAGTCACTGGTAATGGCACCCTCGGCAACGACCACCACGGTCTTTCTCTTGCCCTTTGCCCGGTGCTTCAGCACAATGTTGCACATCTGGTCCTTCCAGTCCTTGCCCGAGGAAGGCTTCTCGGGAATCAAGATGTAGTCGGCACTGCATGCAATACCGGCCATCAACGCCAACCATCCACAATGGCGGCCCATGACCTCGACCACAAACGCTCTTGAGTGCGAGTTCGCGGTGGCGTCAATATAGTCAATGGCCTTGCAAATGCGGTCCAAAGATGAATATGCACCAATGGTCGCGTCGGTGGTGGCCATGTCGTTGTCAATTGACCCGACAGTTCCGCAGATGTTCAAGTGCTTGTGGTTCTCGTACTGGGCCTCGGTGATCGCTTTGGTGTCCCTCAATTCCGAGATCAACAGCGGCCACTCGGACCGGAACAAATCCGCTCCGGTCAAGGAGCCATCCCCACCACAAACAATGAGCGCATCTATACCAGCATCAATCATGTGCTTACAGCCCTTCAACCTGCCGGCCCTTTCCTTGAAAGCCATGCATCTGGCCGTCCCGATATTGGTTCCGCCATCAGCGAGGTATCCCTCGACGTCCTGCCACGACATTTCCTTGATATATTCCGGACCTCCCCGGACCAAACCCTCGTAGCCCTCCATCACTGCAAACGCTTTGCATCCCCTGAAGATCGAGGCACGCACGACCGCACGCACACACGCGTTCATGCCAGGCGCGTCGCCCCCGGAGGTCATGACCGCGATGTTGCGTTTGGTGGTGTTAGGGGTGGTACCTGCCGAGTCCTCGGACACGGATACTGACATGGGTTCTGCTACTTGAGGCTCCGACTGGGCCAATTTCTCCGCTTTAGCTTTGACCCCGACCAAGTTCCGGTTGCCGGTGAACCCGATAAGGTTGCCCAAGGGGTCAATGGCGTACGCTTCGGTCGGGTACAAGTCATTAGGGAAAATCTGCAAGGGGTCATTGCGGGCCCTCAATGTCAAGATCAA
>JAKTWD010000700.1:0-27160 GCA_030581935.1 Metschnikowia corniflorae
CACTAATTCGAGATTGATTTCAAATACCGAATACCCAAAGCAGCGCTTGATTTTGGAATTTATGTCGGCATTATATTTGAGATTAAGGTGCAAAATTCATTTTCCCATCACAGGTTTTGGCTCTATATTGGTTGCAACTGCAAAAGTGAGGCCGCGCACGACGCCGCAGCCATCGCATCGCACTAATTTTTCGAGCCAGCTGCACCTCTCATATTTCCTTACACCAAAAACAAATATGAGTAAGGGAAAGTTGAAAGTGGCGTTGAAAAACCAAAAGGCCAAGGAGGAATTTGAAAAAAAAAACCTCAAAACTGCGAAGAAGCCGGTAAAGCCGGTGCTTGCAGACCCGGAAGAACCGGATTCGGAGTCGGAGTCGGAGTCGGAGCAGGAAGAAATAGAGATCAGCGAATTGCCTGGTAAAGACACGCCTTTGTCTAAAAAAGAGCAGCGAAAATTAAAAAAATTGCTTGCTAAAGCGCAGGAGGCCAATCTCGAGGCCTCGGATGAAGACGACGAGGCTTTGGATCTTGAAAAATTGGCTGCGAGTGAAAGCGAGAGTGATCTCAATAGTGAAGACAGTGATGAGGACGAAGATGAATCAGAGGAAAATGAGGAATCAGCAGCAAAAGAGGATCCAGAAGAAAAAGAGGAGGAAGAGGATATTCCTTTATCGGACGCGGAGCTAGACTCCGATGCCGACGTCGTTCCTCACAGTAAACTCACAGTGAACAATGTCGCTGCCATGAAAGACTCACTTGCGCGGATTGCCTTGCCCTGGGAAAACCACCCTTTTACCGAGCACCAGACCGTTTCTAGCTCGGAAAACGCCGAATACGGAATCAAGGATATCTACGACGACACCGAGCGTGAGTTGGCGTTCTATAGACAGGGATTGGATGCAGTCAAACAGGGCAGATCTGCGCTTCTCAAGTTGAAGGTCCCCTTTTCGAGACCTCTAGATTATTTTGCCGAGATGGTCAAGAGTGACGAGCACATGGACAAGTTGAAGGGCAAGTTGTTGAAGGAGGCAGCCGACAAGAAGGCGTCCGAGGATGCCAAGAAGCAGCGTGCGCTCAAAAAGTTTGGAAAGAAGGTCCAGAATGAGACGTTGCAGGAGAGAGCCAAGCAGAAGAAGGAGACCTTGGAAAAAATCAAGTCGTTGAAGAAAAAGCGCGGTGCCCACGAGATGTCGAACGAATCCGAGTTCCAGATCGCCTTGGAGGAGGCCACTGCCGAGGACCATCCGAAAAGAGCCAAGCCTAACAGTAAGCGTATGGCCAAGGACTCGAAGTATGGAAACGGGGGACAAAAGAGAGGTATGAGAAGAAACGACGCTGAGTCTTCAGCCGACATCTACAACCAGAGGGGGAAGAAGGGCAAGACCAGCAGACCCGGCAAGAGCAAGCGCGGGAGAAACTGAGGCGCTTGGAGGTAGGTGTGGAAGTGTAATGCATTGAAAATAATGGATAAGTTTGAAAGCGTGTGGGTGTAGGGGAGGGAGAACGGAGGGTGTAGTAATGAGGTGAACGAGTGTCTCATGGAAAGAACCTGTTTAAGATAAATTTTTATTGAGGCTTGAAGTGAAATGTGTTGGGTTTTGCAATGTTCAGTCGACCACTTGCTTAATCAGACCGCATTGTATCGTGTTTATAATGCGGTTGATAAGAGCTGTTGACCCAAATTTTCACATCCGCCCAAAAGTCTCTTTGGTATGAGAAGTTTTCTTTGGCCTTGGTCTTTTTCTTAAGAGCAAAGGAGCAACTGATCAATCAACCCTTTGGTACTCCAGATATACCCAATTGAAACTAAAAACATATTTGCTAAGTGGAACTAAAAACTAATATAGCCTTAACTTCCCGAGCTGTACTTTTCTCAAATCTCCGACTCCGCAATAAGAGCTCTCGATAGTCCCAGAAAACATGCTGACAATGGGCTAGATCCGCGTTTGAGTTCGAGAATATAGGGTTCAAAGTCCAGTTGTGAGTTTGGAAACGAGATTATGGTGAAGAAGTTTGAAGCTGGACAATACGGGCGTTCCCAATGTAAATGTAGCCGGGAGTACAAATGCGCCTGTAGGGACACTCGTGGATGGAGTGCCGGTTCAAAGCTCTTTATGACCATGGGATGAAATACTGAGCTGGATTAAAAGGGGTTTCGAGAAACCAGACAAGCTTTGCTTGCAACAGGGGGTTGTGGATGTGTGTATAGATTGACACTGGAGACGAGTTCTGCTGATTAAACAGAGGAAAATGGAGACTCGATGAGTAATTCAGCTATGACTTTGTTCAATGAATTGGGCGAAAATTTGGACGACGGTACGAGCGTAAAAATCGAATTCTCGTTGTTGCTTGTTTTTCTTTGCCCTCATCAAAGGAAGAATTCTTTCCTCAAGTGACATGAAACTTTCAAATAGCAAAAAGGAAGAGACCGCAAGAAAAATTCTTCCATTTTTGATGTTTAGAAGCGACGTCTCAGACCAGACCTGATCCTCGGCCTCTAATCAAAGAGCAAGCTTCGTGAACTCTCCAAGTGCTATACTGCTCTGTTGTCTCCTCTTATGTTATCTGATATCCTACCTGATAATCACTATCAATACATCCATTAGAAGGGCTTGCTCGAAAGGCAGCATTGTCGTCAGCTTCTTGTAAAAAAAGTGCAGTTTTAAAGGGATGAAAACGGGTTTATTGACCCCGCACTGTATCATAAGGACCATCAAGTATATTGTTCCATGAAATAGCGGCGGCATGATAGGGGTAGGAAATCACCATAGCCAAATTCGTACCACACAAGCAAAACAAACTTGAAACGAACCATCAGTGTTTTGCTTGATCATCGAGATTTGAAGCCTCAGGTACTTTTTTTCATCGGCCTCTCCAACAACGTGCAGATTCTAATCACATTGTTTTGGAGCTATGTTCGTACAGTCGAACTCACATCAGAGTCTTGGTACGTGAAAGATCTTTCTAATCATCGATGAAATGCTTGTAATCACGAAACTCAAAGCATACAAAAAATACCGATATTCATTCCATAAGCTTGATGTTATTTCAAAAGCAGCGGAAGATCGGGCCTTTCTGAGCACTCTCCTCAAATAATCAGTGCCTAAATGTGAAGGGATCTTCGCAACAAAGTCACGACATAGACAGTCACAGCAAGGAGAACGGCAAATCTCACGGATCTTCTTACACTTCGGCGGATGTGGAATGATATAGGAAACATTGCTAGAGTTTAAGTGGATGGGCTAGAATGTGGTATTGAGTATGTATTTTGATGTAAAGAATCTGCTTTTTGCACCCACGCTTCGCAGCGCGCTGCTAAATAACAAGGGACGAATTGAAGAAATTCGAGAAATTCCGCCTCTTCCTTACAAAAGTTAACATTTCCCAAGATATTAATGACAGCTGTTTCCGGTTTCGGCATTGCTCAAATCATGTGAATTTCTGAGAGTGATGAGGCTTCTATTTCGAACTTCATCATTACCGATGAGTGCGAGGTCCCCCATGCCTCTGTCAATGCAGAGTATTGAGGCTCAAGAGCTATCCCTAGCTTGTCAGCTAGCCACTTCATTTGTCATCCTTGGCCGTGGACTGTGTCTGTCATCCGATTGCTCGACCATGCGCTCAAGATGTGATAGTCTCTGTCAGACGGAGGTCACCCTGATCCCGCGGGAAATGAGTTTGTTAGTGTAATACGAACTCACTCTTTGATGTATAGCGGAATCCCTATCCTGAGTCCACTACTTTTCGAAGTAACTATCAACTGAGCTCCAAAATGTCCGGCTCCAGAAACTCAGCCCAATCGCGACTTTTGCTACTGTTGACATGTACAGATTATCTTTATTGACAGCAGACTCAACATAGCACAGCTGCTTTTGTTAAGGTTGTCTTCACTTGGCCACGAAGCGTTCCTCGTAACGTGATGCAAAAATACTCAATGTTGTCTGTGTTCTTTAAACATCACTACTGTTACTCTAGTATAGAACCCCAATCACGAACCTGTATTCCAGATGCATCAATAGTATTCACCTTAGTGCAAGACTCAAAGAGTAACATGCAATTACGAAAACTTTCATTCACACCTCCAAATAATGAGGTTAGCTTAAGTGCGTTCTTTTAATTATAGGAAAAAACGAAGCACAGGCTGACTGGTTTCGTCTGGGGTTTATTCACTAACTCAGAGCTACCCCACTTTTCGACGCATTAGTCCCTCATTTTTCGAACAGCATTTGAAAACTCCTTTCACAAACTCATAAGAATATATCTTGCATCCTACGAGCCGAACATGTAGAAGAACGTGTATGGTTGCTCATTTCCAATGTCTGTCGTGAAGGTGCTTAGAGGCTCAATGAAGAATGAAAAGGCCTCAAGATCAAGCGACAGACTATACGCACGCTCGTGTATCTTATTTCTGCCTGCATATTATCATAAAAGGGGAAAATGAGCATTGTGAAAATAAGCGTCACTGACGCTAGCTTGGACGAAGCAAAAAGTTTTTTCGGTGCTGATACAATGCTGATATTACTGCCAATTTGAAGAAGAAAAGAAGTCCTTTCAAAGCGAGAGGTGGGGACAGTGGACCAGTGCAGAAACAATTTCGCAGCCATACGCTCGCTTTTCGCACCCATTGCTTCATCAATAAGCAGTGTTGCGTCACAGGCGTTGTAACGACGATAACGACGACCTACGATGGCAGACCCATCACGATCGTAGACATCGTGTAACTTACGATATCTTATCGTTTAAGAGAGAACCGTTGGTGCTTACGATAAAATTGGTTTGTCTTGAACTTAACCGTCTTTTTCACGATTTTCTACATGGACAACAAAAATAAGCACTAAAGCACCTCTGAACCTCCTTTTATGCTATAGAGCCCACGAATTGTACACAAAGTATAATTTTTTGGCAATAAATTCCGATATGATCACCTGCTTCCGTTCGCTCAAAACCTTTTAAATGAGAGGTATCTTTCTCAGGTCTAGGGGATAGCAATTGGTCACGATGGAGTCAAGACAGGATTAATTCGAGATGCAGCTATCCAGGATGATACCGTGTTTAAAAAAGCACTCTTTCATTTACGATGCCGCTATCTGTTTTAAAGATCTGCATTATTAGCCACATTCCCTTTTTGCAATTGGTTCTTGAGTTTATTTAGTCATATGGAGGACTAAACACACATATGTACGGTATTGTGTCAATGGCATGTAATCAAACTCTAGAAGGTGGGTACATGACAAGTAACCTAGCAACAAGGACCAACTAACCCATGTTATCCATTGTTGACGTGGACCGGCACGTAAGCGCAGACAGCGGCCGGGTCGGGTGGCAACACCCGTACACCAGATTATGGTGGGTAGTTGAACCGGGCGAAATCCAGACCAATACGATATTTTTATGAGTTGTTTCTAATTCTGTCAGCACGCTGAGCCTACCTCACGAGTGTCGGCTCAGAATTTCGTGTTTGTGGTGGGGGAAGCAAATGTGGAAAACATCAGTACTAAATATTGTGATTCGCACCACTAGTTCGTCTCTCAGTCATAACATTTCAATCTCCTTTGAGACCTGAAGAATTTTGGCTCTTGCAATGGAATTAGCAGATCTAGCAATGAACTGCTATTGTATGGGTCATATTGAATTGTGTCATATTTTTTGTGTCATATTGTATGTGTAATGTTGGAAAAAGCTCAATTGCAAACTTCGGACTGCAGTATTTTGCAACCGTTCGCGAGTCCAATCACGTGCCAATATCTGATAGAGCCCTTCATCCAGCTCCTCTTTCTCTCCACCCAGCACTGCCTCCAGGTCTGCGAACTTTCCTCAAATTATCTCAAAGCCCACAGAATGAGCCCAATACTTGAGAAATATCTTTGTTGTATCTGTCAGCGATTTATCTCTTTTCTTTGCCCATTTGGGAATGATGCTTCAGAAGGCGCAGACATGGCTGGAATTGCTAGAATGTCTCTGATCATCTGAGAAAGAACGAAAAAATATTTGTCTCGAGCTCGATAAAGTGATTGCGTTCTTTGATTTTGGCTCTTTTTTTGATTCTAGATAAGACATAACTTTGTCATCTTCATCGTCAAAATTTTCCTTCTCAAGAAAACAACCGTGGCTATCATACCTAGCGATAAGCTGAATCGGGAGGCGTACTAAGTTTCAGACTGGAAGGGGTTTCAGAATTTCCGTGTCATTAACATTTCAAGAGTGCAGAGTAAAATAGACAAGACAAGCTAGAGTGAATAGCTCGAAAAGTTACAGCGCTAGTGTTTGACGCTTTCGTTTCTTAAAGACCTCAATTACTCTACATTCACGTGAATATTGTGACTTGGTTTTTGCAAAAGTCCATGTTTTTTATTTTTTTTGATTTTATGGAAGCACCCAGTCAGAGCCAGCCTGATACACATTGTGCACACCTTGTAGTATGTCAGAAAATCGTAGGTTCATCTTAAAATTGTAGAATTTCTTTACCATCAAAGGGCCTGTCGTTATCGCAAAATTTACGATGAATTTACGATGCGACTTAACACGTTCAATAAGCCAATACATAACCTAGCTTAGTGCTATCCATACTCGACATAGAAGGAAGTTTTTTGGATTGGACAATGATTCAGACTCTTAAAAACCCTGCTTTTAAGTCAGAGTAAATTTGCAGACCAATTCACAACTCGACCTTTTAATCTCACCACCTCATATCTCTTGTCTGGCCTCCGCTCGTATAGCCATGGGGCCTGCACGAAACAGAGAAAGCACCGCAAAAAACGAACTGAAAAAACGAACTGAAAAACGCGATCGGCCGCGACGCGACGCGAGTATACGAGCAGTAAATATTGCAGGCACCCAATATCGGTACAATCTCAAACGATACCTCGGTCTCTTTTCTTCTTCAAACTACACAAAAAACAGGAAAAAAAGAACAAAATGAGCAGCACTGACGCCAGGAAGAAATTTGTCGATGAGTTCGACGGCTTGGTGGCCGAGTTACAGGAGATCGCCCTAGGCTACAATATGCCCAAAGAGGCCATTGATTGGTTTACCGGTAGTTTACAATACAACACTCCCGGCGGTAAATTGAACAGGGGGCTTTCTGTGATCGACACGTACTGCATCTTGAAGAACACCTCTCTTGACGCCTTGCTGCCACAGGAGTACAAGAAGGTGGCGCTTTTGGGATGGGCCATCGAATTGTTGCAAGCCTACTTTTTGGTGGCGGACGACATGATGGACCAAAGTAAAACGAGGCGTGGCCAGCCGTGCTGGTATTTACGCGAGGGTGTAGGCAACATTGCCATCAACGATGCGTTTATGTTGGAGGGCGCCATCTACATGTTGTTGAAGAAGCATTTCCGCCAAGACCTGTACTATGCAGACTTGTTGGACTTGTTCCACGAGGTCACTTTCCAAACCGAGTTGGGCCAGTTGTTGGACTTGGTCACTGCGGACGAGGAGCACGTGGACTTGCTGAAATTTTCCTTGGAAAAGCACTCGTTTATCGTCATCTTCAAGACCGCCTACTACTCGTTCTACTTGCCCGTTGTTTTGGCCATGTACATGTGCGGAATCACCAGCGAAGGGGACTTGAAGCAAGTGCGCGACGTGTTGATCCCGTTGGGCGAGTATTTCCAGATTCAGGACGACTTTTTGGACTGTTTCGGCACCCCGGAGCAAATCGGGAAAATAGGCACCGACATCAAGGACAACAAGTGCTCGTGGGTCGTCAACCAAGCCTTGTTGCATGCCACCACCAGCCAGCGCAAGGTGTTGGACGAAAACTACGGGAAAAAGGACGACCAGAGCGAGCAGCGGGTCAAGGATTTGTTTGCCGAGTTGCAGATTCCCCAGATCTACGAGGAATACGAGGAAGCCACTGTGGCGAAGTTGCGTGCGCAGATTTCTGAGATTGATGAGTCGCGTGGCTTGAAGAAGGAGGTGTTGACGGCGTTTTTGAGCAAGGTTTACAAGCGCTCGAAGTAGGTGAGAGGCGTTTCGACTCAAGTAATGCTGGCGCTATAGCGCTGTTGGGGTGCTTCAGTATCGAGTATTTGACTAGGAGAGGTGAGGCTCAGAAGTCAAAATATATAAGTTTTGCTGACTTTTTGGATGAAGAGGTCGATCGGACTGTAAAGGAAGTGGGTAGAGAGAACAAGCCAGAGTGTGGTTGCCAATGAGTGCTCCCAAGTCAACAATGGGTGTAGTCTTTTCATTGATCCATGAAAATTTGCCTTATAGGTTGATGAATTGAAAGAGTTTTTTTCTGGTCTCCTATGGTTTGTCTGCACCAAAGGCAAGTATGATCAGTGCTTGCGGATGGTACCCGGGCTGGTTTAAGATACGCAATTATTTGGCGTGAGACTTTGCTGAAAGTAGAAGCAGATGTGTCTACCCCTTGCTTCACTGTTATAAAGGGAACATTTGAGGGAGCATATCATTCCTTTTTTGCTTTGGAGAATAACTTTTCTGAAGATTTCTCAAACGGCAGTTCTGCCCATCTTCTCTACCTTCCTCTCTCGAGGGCCAGGTATGAACCCTTCTTGTAGTTATGATGGTTGTGACACTATACCCTGCTAAGAAATATTGTTCCAATTATAGTCTATATTTCACATGAAGCCAGATCATGTGAAAAATTCAAATCCTTTGAGACGGTCTTTCCATCGGGTTGAAGTCTCTGGCTGCTAAAGATGAAGAATTTGTTTGTTTCAAATGAGTTAGGGAGCTACTCTGATTGACGAGATCGAGCAATTGTGAATTGAGCTCTGTTTGATATAACCGAGTAACTGAGAAAGTTGAGTTTAATCGCAGAGGGGAAAATTTGAGGCACATAGAAATAGTGAGAGCAACAAAAACCACTATGACTCCGATTGAGCGATTGAAAATCGCTAAACCGTCACAGCCATCCGGCCCTTGACTGGCAAAGACTTCAAAACCATAGGTATTGCAAAGACATCTCACAATAGATTGTAAAAACATGGTAGCTTAAAATATACACACTCAGTACTCGAAGGAGTAACTTCCCTTCAGTAGCTGCGACATGTAATCAGTTGATGATGCTTGATCAGCGAGATTAAATCATCAAGATATTCATGAACCAACAGTGCCAACATCTGCGCGCTTCCATAAACACTAACATCCTAGACCTTCCATACAGCAGTAGTCTGTTATGCTCTTGTACGTGATATACCTCTTCAAGTCGTTTTGCAAATCATATCTGAGCCCAGCTTGCAAATGAAAAGAAATGCAGCAGCACGCTCAACAACACTGTGGGCAGTGCCAGATCTGAACCCTATACTCTTCATCAACACCACGATATAATGGCATTAAATCTACATTGCTCAAATTTACTCTTCTTCATCACTTCTTTCTCATACCTTCTATTGAAATATACATGCAGTTTCCAAAGATGCCCGACCCTTATGCGTTGGCCTTCTCCAAGTCCTCTCTACCAGCCTTCGTGTACAAATATTCATTGTAGTCTCTAGCTACGGCCCATATGTTCCAGAACACGATTCCTGGAATGACAACGTAGGCAATCTGGTTCTTCGTTCTTCTAAACACATTGTAAAAAGCATTGTGCAAGTTACCCTTCAAAGGTCTGGTGGCATATGGCGACACAGTGTACGAAGTGACATACTTCTGTGTAGGAGAGCCCATGGAGCCCCACCATCCCATATAAGTTTTTGGTCCAGCACCTCCCATTGTGATTGTGTTTGTTTGATAAGAGATAGATGAGAGTTTAGTCTATGGTTTAGATGTAGGCCAGGTTTTCTGAGTGTGCGGAAATCCCGGCCCAGTAATTGGCCAGAGACGCGTGCTGAAGTATACTGCGAATGGATGAGGTACGTGTATTTATGAGGCTGAAATTCAGCAATTGGATGGCTGGGTCACCGGTTTTGAGTCGAAAGGAGTTTGGTTACTGTGAAAGCTTTGCCTTATTCTTAAAAGATATCCCGAGGTCCTTGTGTTTTTTTGTTTGTCTGGAAGCATATGTGTGTCTCCTTGGTGGTTGTGTATTGGTGCTCGAGTTAGTCTGGGGCCGCACGTCGTAAGGTATTCGGAAATATGAAGAGTCAGTTTCTATGTGAAAGAGTGAAAAATCATGTAATAGAAAAAACGTGTCATGAAGAGAAATAGAGATCCGAAGTTAGGAGACGAAAGCACTCTGATTCTGAATCGTCAAGTCGCGTTCAAGTGACTGACTTCATTCAAATGACTGGTTTGATGCTGAGGATTCAACAGATCATCTACAAGATTTTTGAAAGAAACACATGATCCTGAACTGCGCCTTCGATCAAATGCCCTTGAATGGATTTCTCACTCTCCAATATGGCAAATGTGTTGCTACTAAATACCCCTGTACATGCGTTAGTTCGACCTGTCTTATATAAAGACTATGGGGACAAGAATAAATCTTTCCACAGAAATGTTCATATATTTCTTCATCTTCTACTAAATGTCATCTTAAGAATGGTTCTTGTAAGAAGACGGGCCTTTGCCTCGAACTTCATGGTCAAATTGTGAGATTCTAGTCACATGGTCTGGCCATCTAGGACATAGAGATCTACCAATATGCGAGCGAATAATAGATTTATTAGTAACATTCTGGTCAGAATCTGTGCCAAATAGAGTTCTTATGCTAAATTTATAAGCAATGAATTCCCAAAAAGCAGAACTTGCCATCAACACCTCGATCTGGCTTTGACACATTTCGCAGCCACTCAACGGCTATTATCAAATCATTTGGGCTGACATGATCTCTCATAAACAACACATCTTTTGGGACACATCAAGGTTGTGAAGCATAATCTTTCAACTCCTATCAGCATGGAAAGTTTTATGATTGAAGGTAATGAGACATGTCCTCAAGCGCTAAATCAATCCTGAGTATAGTAGCACGCTGTTGCTCTCTATTAGCACAACTTGCCAGCCACAACATGAAGAAATCGAGTTTCTCTTATTGTCACGCATTCAATCCCTTTTTTAGCATCATACGTACATATCTTCTTGCTTTATTTAAATCTTTCTGCTTCACAAATATTCAAGATGATTACCTGGGGGTTGCCTAAATCAACAGGCGTTTTGAAACTAAGAGGTTATCTGACTAGATTTCTCAATCTGTTTGCGATCAAAACATTGAATATATTGGTTTCACAAGTAAAGCGCTCAACGCTTGTCTATCGAATTATTGAGGGCCATTAAGTATTGATTGTTTTTCCAGACGAAAGACCTTTTCAAGGGCCAGTACAGAACTATTCATGAAGAAAAAATAGTCCATGAACACAACAAAGTGCCAAACTCATGGAGCTTCTTTGTGCTCAATATATAGTTTTCTATAAATAGTTCTTCTCAAGACAATCTTGGGGAACATTTACACTCATTATCTATAGCTCAGCATAGGGCCTACATGTGCTCCTCTCGTTTCGTATCTTGTGTCATTGCTATAGAATAGTGTCATTGCAATAAACTACTCAAGTTCGCTTCAAGCAACTGCCAATCTTTTTCCTAAATCTCTGTTGTCTATTCACACACGGTGAGCAAAAATTCTTGCAATATCATCCTGGTATCCTTCCCAGTTTGTATGCAATCGCTTACTGGCAAACGCTATAAGCTTTCGGTTGTATTGAGTCTCTTCATAGTCCCAGCCAATGGAGTCATTGGAGAGTCACTGGCCTTCTTCAAGCTCAAATCGTATTTATAAAAGGAGGCGGTCTCCATGTATCGATTGGATAATGCCCCAAATGTGCACACCAACTCCTCCTTTTCACCTTGAAATACCCCAATGTAGCACTTGCACTCCAACTTCCTAATACACAAGCGGGTATCCATCAAAATGAGTTCATCTTTCTAGAGCATTGCTAATCTTCGCAAACTTTGTAAGGAAATGTCTTTGGGCTCGACAATGTATAATTTTCTGTGAATCATGGCTCGTTCAATCCAGCATACACGTCAAGTACGTTGGCTTTTTCCGTGCACAACTCATTTATGTACATCTCATCTTCTTGATGGGTCTTGAATAGAGAGATCGGCATCTATACTGGTTAGCTCTGCGGACTTTTCTGAAGGAAAGATATCGTTTTGGTCAGTCAAAGTAGATGCGATTACAAGGAGTATTGTGTCGAAATACACAAAAGGACAGAAAAGACTATTAAAAAGTAAACTCTACGCTACAAACTGAGGCTATTTCAAATATCTCCAAAAAGTAGAGATGATACGAGATGAGTAAGACCATCGAAAACAAAGCACTAATAGAGCGAAGGTGCGACGTCCCCGTCTTCTGTGTGTCAGAATGGAGGGGCTCTACAATGACCGGGCGCTTCCGCTTGCAAGTGACATTTGATTTTCGGTGTTTCTGTTCCACCCCCTTTATCTTTCAGTGTTAAGTTGTCTCGATATTTCAGACGCAGTGAATGTTTTGAAGCCATGTGAAGAATGCACGCACCAATCACAATCTCTTGACTTATGACGGTGGATAGCAGTTACTTGCGCCTAATGACTATCCACGATTGTGTGTCCAAAAAGATCCAAATTAAGGGCAAGAATACATGGTTTATAAGAAGGCTGGTCTTCTCAAGATACAGCAGTGTGGTTTGAAGTAAAATCGAAAACTTTTATTCTAGATTACCTTTCGCGACGGTGGCCCCAGTCACAGCCATTAATTAACGAATGAGTGCAATGACTGAGAGTCACGATATTGGAAAAGTCAGTGTAGAAAGACCGTCAGAAAAAAAACCTCTATTACTTGGGAACTTGTACAGCAGATAGTTTAGAAGATAATATTGGCTTTCAGGTATCCAATTTTGACTTTGTGTCCTGTGAACCTTGATGCCAATAAGTGATATTTTGTTTGGGTATCTGTGTGGAGCTGAAGTAGGAATGCAAAGCTTTTCTGTCATTCGGTTAGCCTAATTGATTATATATATCCAATGAATGTAGTTTTAGCTTCATACCAGTTTACGGGTTTTCCTCGAAAACAAGTGTGTGATTTTCTCTGGAGGGAAACCGCGAGAATTTCAATTTAGACATGGTACAAGACAATTAATTCAACATTTGTGAATCAGTTTTCATCTTGAAAGTTTCTGTGGAAACCCTTCAGCCAGCTCTTAAGAATCAATGGTCATTACTATAGAGATATTTCGATGATAAAAGGCTCCGTTTTGTATACGTTTTTATCACACGACGTTGTCATCAGAATTGTGAATAAGCTCCAGTATATATCACAATTTATCATTCAACAACTGCAAAAATCGTCTTTTCATCAACTGATGTTCATTATTCAAATCAAACAACACCCGACTATGTCAAGCAAGTCTTTGCTACACAAGTAATTAGATACCTTAGGTGCCACTACTCAAGAACCTGATGCTGGTGCGACCTCAAGGAATCAACTTTTCAACTTTCACCTGGTATTCTACTTCTACTCTCCGCCTCTCGCACCAACTGTTCACGAGCAAAGTTCTTGGGCATCTGTTTAGTGAAGTCAGACCATCGATCTTTCACTTTGATCCTGAATAAGTCCATATTATTATCGAGAGTATTCTTACTTTTGAAAGTAGCAGCTATGAGCAACAACTTGTACTCACTAGCCACATGTGAAGTAGTATCGTACTCATCCAAGAAATCTGTAACGATGTACTGTATTGAAAAGTGCATGCCGCATCTTCGTTTTCTCCCTCGCCAATGACGATGTAGCACTTGCAAACCAAGTTGAGCACGTGGCCTGTCTCTAGTACTACTAGCTCATCTAAACGTTCGCCTAAACCGCTTATTTCTCCAATTTTCGTAAATATGTTGTCTTCCGGATCAAAAGTTCAGATTTTTCGGTGAAACACTGTTGCCGCGTTGACTTTCATATCTACATCGAGAATCTTGATATGTTCGTGTGCAATCCATTCATGCTTATGCATGTCAATGGCGGATTGTCTCAAGACGACGCGATCGGCACCTTGTTTCCATTATTCTAATGGCTTCAGTTCTCTACTTTGAAGCAATTTTGGCAGTGATCGTAAGATATTTCAAGCTGTGATGTGGATCAAAAACAATGAAGAACAGTAGCTCGAATCTTGATAAATCTATCGGGACAAGCGGGATTATTCTTTCAAGTTTGGTACTTCCATGACAATTTCCACCCTTTCAAATCAACCGGAATTCCCGGGCTTTTCAAATTTGGGGTATCCCAGCAGATATAGCGGATTGATAGCCGCCACGCGTACGTGATTACTCCAAAGCCGCACAAGACCTCGGGTTTTTTTGCGCGGCCAGAAGAGTCTAATGCTTGTAAGTCTGTCAAATCGTTCACTTACTCTTTTGGCTTCAGCTCTATACTATTATCTCTCTCTCTCTGAGTGCACTCGGGAACCAGACAGAAAATGAGGCGATTTCCTTCGTAGGGAATGCTTTCATAAGAAGGGTTTATCTTTTGGAGTATTTAAATCTCCGTTTCGCCTGCATGGCTCAGTTCTGTCGCCGGGTTCATACACTTGTGAGACTAATACGTGCCCACTTGAGGTGTGGCTTGATTCGATTATCAATTTTTCCACTGGTCAATGAGAACAGATTCGCTAGTCAGTGGCATTATGAAACACACATTAAGAAATCATCGAAATGTTAGTTCATTGCGTTTTCTCGCGTAGTGGCAGATTGAAAAAGATTCGATAGAGGATGTGCCCTTTTCGGAAATCGATAATTCATCTATCATTTATAAGCAGTGGTTTGGAAGATTTCGGGCACCAGCGAGTCGTTCTATTAATCAGGGCTCCATAGAGGGGGCCAAAAAGGTGTGTCGAACTTTTTCTCATTACAACCACTAAACCGCTGTCAATTTCGTCTATAATTTCAACTGATAAACGCGGTGCATATCCTTTGGGGCCGTATGAAGCCACGATTTTTGTAGTCAAATGCAGGTTTGTTGCTTTCATCAATTTCGCGGCTTCGACATGTCTGAGCCAACCAAGCAACTTTATTTCGAGGAAAATTTACAGCCATAAAATCATAGTAAATCATTTCAAAATGACGAAAACACAGCAAGGCAATTTTTCACGTTTGTTCGCTTCGAGATCCACGTTTTAGCGATGAATGTAATCTGGAAGGGCACCGAAACTTTTGGCTGCGTGCGGCGCGTCGCGTGCAATATAAGTTCATAATTGCTCTCACAGCAAAATTCTTTCCTGAGATGTTTCGTAATTTTAGTCAGACTTTTATTCTATCATTGCCTCTTAGGTGTGTTATTCTCCCAGTACTCCAAAAGTTCCTGATCTGTCTTTTGGTATTTTTCCTGAGCATTTGTATACTAATCAATTTCGCGCACCTTGCAAAATTGAGATTGCTGGACGGCTGATATAACTCATATCCTGTCATGCCCGCAAACAATGTGATGTTTCTTTAAAAAAAAAAAAAAAAAGACTATTCAGCTTGATTTTATGAAAATTATCCTTGACTCGTTTGGCGTAGCGGTCAAGGTGTTTAACCCAAATACACCTCAGACCCCGGGTTCGAACCCGGACGACACCAAAAGACTGGATGTGCGGTACACATCTGGAAAATTCAAGTGAGTTGAGATTCTCTATAGAATATATAGTTTTCGCCCACGGCTAAGGTAAGCGGCAGCCTTCAATACATATTTGTTTCTTTCGAAAAAATAAGTAGAAAGTGTCAGGGAAGTTACCAAAGAAAAACAAATCAGATTTGAGATACTCTTATGTTATACGAAGCCGTAAGTCATCAATGCGGGCTTTCAACATCACCATATTATGAGTACGTGGCTACAACGATGACAGAATGAATTACAATGCCGTATAGCATTGTTCAAAAAATAGAAAGAATCGGCCTTTGAGTACACATGTATGGAAAACACCACGCCGGCAGATCTATTTGTCTCTACCCTAATATAGCTGACCCTATTTAAATCACTTGACTTGATGCGAGCATTATTGTCATTGCGTTGAGTATAAGAACAGTCATGCTTGCGATTTGAAATCATCTTAATGGAATTGATAAGAAAAGGTACACAGAGAATGACCTGATCAGTAAGTACTCCGATAAAGTAGCGAGGCAAGATATGAACCCGTCGCACTCCAATGATATCACCAGAATCTTCCTGGAATTGGACAATCCTCATGACTAATGCAGAATTGGTTAAAACTGGCAGCACTTGAAAATGCCATCAACACTGAGAGCACTTATAACAATACCGCAGCAAACTTCATTCAGAAATACGAAAAATCAGTAATCTATTCTTATCAAATATCGAAGCTGATAAAAAGGGAAAATTCATAACCTTCACAGATATGCGGGATTCCCAGTTTCATAAATTCTTTTAGCGATATTTCATGCTCTGATGAGGTCCGAATAGGTCCTCTTCTCCTAATCCGTTGATCTTTGTATTTGTGCTCATATCAAAATTTCAATCAATCATTATTTATGAATTCAATATGACGGCAAGACGGGAACTTGGGGCCGTATAGGTCCCATTTTGCCTTTTATGGCCACCGCCGCCCAATCTGATATGACACGATAAGAGGCGAAAAAATCCGATAAGAGTGGACATCGTGCAGACAAGCGAGGTGAGCCTGCACGAAAATGTGTCATTTCTCTCCCAATTATGCCCGGAAAGTGGGTGCACAGGTGTATTAAAAAACGAACAACAATGATTTTGTAGGACAATCGTGTCATACATTTCATTGACGACTCGATGTGAATGATGAATTACACCCTCTATTGAGTATCCAGCTGTATTAAAACCTTTGGCTCAGCAAGTTAAAAATACACTTCTCCATGATATGATGTCCAGCTAGTCGCTAATCTGCGCTTGGCACCTACCCAGTGGTTGCAATGAACCTTCGTCGATGTATCAGCAATAGAAATGATCAAGTGATCTTTCCCAAGTTTAATAGAAATTCGCTTCTCGACGTACTTGTGAAGAAGTTTTTTGGCTAGGCTTTCGTCTCCTCGTTACGCAAACCACATTTTAGAAATCAAATTCAAGTCTATGGATATACGATGCAGTGTCTCCCAAGATAAGCTCATCCTAGCTTCATGATTGATCGCCTCACCAAGCTTCAAAAATTACGCCATCTTTGTTAAATGTATTTTTTCAGGGAAGCAAAGGGGGAACACTCACTTTCATACCCTCGTCGAGGGGTTTTGCAATGTCTTGCTTGAGACCTCTATGTTGGTTGCTTTTCTGAGTGTGCTTTCTTGGACACGACGGAACCATTGCTTTTAATCCGTTGGCGCTTCAGCTTCAATTCTGATTTTGTAACATTCAATCTGTACATTTTCACCAATGAGATTCAAGGTCCTACTGGATGTTGTTCAAATGTGGAGCTAGTAAACTAGGGATGGGTCAATACTTTCGAATAAGCTCTTCTGTATCTGAACAATCTCATTTACATTAGAACAGTATTTTAGTATGTACTATGACTTTGTTATATAGTACTTGAATGTTTCCACATGCGGGTTCTCACTGGATAATTCACTGAAAGCCGTCCAAAGCCACGCCATATACAGAAGGCTCGAATTTTCTGCGTACCTGCTGCAATCATACTTTTCGTACGAAGTTCGCCTGAGAAAATCGTTTTCTTGATTTTCTAAGAAGATGTTCCTATGACCCGATACCACGGGTATGTGGGAATGGGTTGCAAATGAAACGAGCTGGTCAAAATTTTGAGCGAAACGTGGGGTACCGGTGCTGTACCCTCCACAGAGCTTACGCCAATGCAGATTGTGGAAGAAAATTCTCAAGAGATCGGCTCTCACACTGACGTGTAATCGTAACTGTATGTTCATTTCTGCCTTTAACCTTGTGAAGCTTGCTTACTCTGACAGCTGATTTTGAACGATTGTCGAAATAGAGCAGCCAGCTGTTGATCCCCACAAGGTCACTGTTTAAGAAGTCAGAGATTTCCGTCTGGAAAGTGGTACAAGCAAATTACTCTCGATGAAAATTGGAGATAAGAATAACTGTATTCGTGAAATCTCCGCTTCCTATTGGGCTGATCTGATTTGAAAAAAGAAGCTTTTCACGACTTCGTTTATTGTATTATGATACCATACAGAGACACTACTCATAGACAAATGAAAAGATGATACCGTTGAAATACCAGGCTTTGTCGAAATTTATCCCCGCAGCGGAAAGGCCGATGGGATGCTGAGCATAATCCTAAAATGGGCTTCTGAAAGAATGTTGACGGGGGAAAGAGCTAATTTAGGACTGATAGTAGACTCGGATGACATTAGGTCTAGACTTCAATGATTTCTTATGAACGTGAAGCTTTTTCCAAAGTCCTGAGTCTTCAAGCTCAGAATTCCGAAACTCGGGATCGGCACTCTCATTTCTCAATGGATATGGGTATAGGGAATGGCACACCGGTCATACCTCCAGACGTTCGAATGGCTATGGAGCTAAAGTTTCAAAGTTAAAAGTACTGATTAGATTGAAAGTTCTACATTTCAAGATGCGATCACCAAATGAAGAATAGTAAAATAGAATAACTAGTCCGAGTATGGTTGTAAGCCACCGCTTTCCTGAGGTATCGAAGCGTTGTTTATGCACAGACGCGTCTTTAATTTTCGCAATTGCAGTGCAAATCTTCACATGGAAACCGAGTAATTGTCAAGGGAAGAGTGTTTCCGCAGGCTCAGTAGCCAGACTGAAAACATGAGTTTTCACGGGCTTTCCTGAAATCCGCATTGAAAATGGATCAGAAATCGGGTCGAGTCTATTTAAGTCAGCATGTAGTCTCCACTATTGAGGCTACTAATAACAGCCAGTCCTACTTAGAATTTCGACCAGTTAAATTAAAAGTAGCAGATTACTTCTGTAATTAGAGCGCTAACAGTCCATTTTTTCCGCTCGGGTCTGATTCAGTAAAAGGTTTATTTCCATAAGCAGGTCTGTGGTACATCTACAGAGAACAGCTATAAGCATGCTAACAAAACAAGAGTACATAGCATCCAAAGAAGGGACATCGTCGATCTGAGGGATCGCTCTCGTCTTCATTTATTGACTCTCTTCAGCAATATCATAAACAATCTCCAATGTATCACACCCACTGGGAGTCGGTTACCGCACCTCACAAACAAAACGCACGTCTACAAGTCTACGACACACAACGGACAACCAACACGGACCAACAAAAAAAAAGGTCAAAAACACCCACCGGTCTACATGGGCATTGCCACATACACTCCATTCTCTTAGCATTCGCCTTCCTATATTATCGTATACACAAACCTACATTTAAGCAGTCTTGGTCTTGGCAGCAGCCAAACGGGCCTGGTGAGCAATTCTTCCTCTTTGTCTAACGTTCAATCTGGCGGGCTTGTCCTCCTTAGCCTTGGCAATCTGCTCCTCCTCCTCAGTAACAATGAGCTCAATGTGAGAAGGCGAAGATTGATAAGCGTTGACTCTACCGTGGGCTCTGTAGGTTCTTCTTCTTTGTTTAGGAGCCTGGTTGACCTGGATGTGGGTAATCTTCAATTTGGAGACGTCCAAACCCTTGGCCTCAGCGTTGGAAGTAGCGTTTTGCAACAAATCCTTGACGTAGTTGACAGACTTGGTGGGCCATCTGGCCTTTTGCACACCAAACTCCTTGGCTTGAGAAGTTCTACCGATAGAGTGGTTGAATCTTCTGAAAGGAATGGCTCTCTGGTGGTCCAACACATCAGACAAGTATTTTTGAGCTCTCTCCACGTTCCAGCCGTTAACGGCCTGGGCAGTCTCCCTGGTGTTCTTGAAGGACACACGCAAGTAGGCGCCACGAGCAGAGGCGGACTTGGCGGGGTTGACGGGGGTAGCAGCGTAGCGAACCATTATGTCTATGTGTTTGTAGAAGGGGAGAAAAGTTTGGAAAATTGAAAGGGTGTTTTTGGGTGAGGGCTCGCAGGATGCCGGGGCAGCGCAGGTTTTTTTTGGGAGTGCAGGTAAGGAGAGGGTTCGCGGTCTCCAGCCCTGGGCGTGCGCACGTGACGCAGTTTGGAGGTAAGCCGTGCGCGCAGGCAAGCTCGTCGCTTTTATGGGCAATAATGGCTATATGCACACTTATGAATCTGGAGGCACGGTACAATAAGTTCATAGTCTAGTAGTGAGCAGGCGAGAGTAATTGAAGTGGCGAGCTGTGCGTGACTTTACTTTATGGAAGAAGTTTTTTATTTGTTTCTTTGTCGTTGCGTGTGTTGGTGTTTACCTGGCCCTTCTGTCTAGTGTGGTGAAGCATGGGTGCGCTTCGCGTCGATTGAGCCTACTAGCCTGGGGTTTGCTGGTAGCTTTGCTTCATTAAGGGCGTTGACCAGTTTCTTCTTACAAGCAGGAAAAATGTTTTTAATTATTTTTTTAATTGAATTAATTTCGATTCTCAAAGAAAGGTTTGATTGTTTTTGTACACATTTACTCTAGTTCAATTTGCTTCAGTAGGCAATCTGACTTATTAAGCTCTCGTTCGACCCGAGTCGATAGGACTTATACAAACTCATACATTCTGAATGGGTATGATCATAATTTCTAGCAAGATCTTTGTTCGATCTCTTCATTTTTTCAACTGAACTGATTTTTTTGATCGTCATATGTTGTCCTCTACATAAACACCACTAGCCTAGACCTCTCAGAGGTCTGGCTGATACTAGGTAGTGGACGCGAGCATGGTAAAACATCATGTTTACGCACTGCGAAACCAAGTTATACAGTTTTATTTCGATAAGCCTGAATTTGCAATCTGGCCTTTCCCTTGTCTCTCGTTGCACGTACATTCGTATGACTTAATTCGAGTGGTGGATTCCGCGGTGATTTTCGAATACGTGATAGAGTAGTGGATGGAGCACCCAGTGCAGCTTCACGTAGTAGCATAGATCATTTACCAGCTAAAAGCACCTTCATTTTTAGTAAGCCCGGTTTTCACAGAAGAATCAAGTAAAAAGAGAGTTCATTTCCTTTTGTTCGGAGATAGTCAAAGTTGTCAGTTCTTCCTTCGGTAGCATGATAGTAGAGTTCGGGAAGGAACCAACTATACCTTCAAAAGCCAGAACTCGAGTTCCAGACCACAACGAACAAAGTACACATTTTCTCGCAACCCTTAATTCTGCATCCCTGGTTTCAATCCTGATGAACTTCCCAATGACCAAGAAAACTCGGTGCGTCTCTTCGCTCATAACCACGGCATCCTGGTGCGCTTACGTGGTTTCGGAATGTAAAGAAGGTGAGCACTCCGAAACCAGGGCAGAGAAGGTATATAGAAAGGAGGGCACACAAAAAAGAGTAGCTGCGCTATGGTCACGTAAACCCAGCTCTTTATCTTTAATCTCTGTTTTTGAAATGATCATCGCGTCATGTAAGTGGCGAGCTCGTACTTTCAAGGCAACGATAGGCACACTCCCAACATCACCTGTGAGCAGCCGTATCACATCCACATTGTTCAGCCCCAAACCCCCCTACACCTGTGTAACAACGTACTCCGGAATAAAGAAAGTAAAAAGAAGAAGGAACAAAAGACAAAAAACAAAAACAAGAAAAACAGAAAAACAAAAACGATTTCATCAGTGTTGCGCCTTTCCTGTTTTTCTTTCTTGATTCCGTTGCTTCCGGCTGGAACTAGAGTGCGAGCTTTTTCAAGAGCGCAATTTTTGGCGAGCACCCGCAGCCATATTTTTCTGTGGGGTGAAACCGTTTCAATAAAAAAGCCACCTGCCAGAACATGGACACTTCCCCATTCATAGTTTTACAAAACTTTCTTAAAAACAAACCTCTCAAATTCCAAAACCCAAAACCTTCAGGAACTTCCAAAACTTTGATTTTACTAAGAGAACCCTTCGCAAGCCTTTCGTTTTCTTGTTAAAATGTCGTGTCTTAGCGACATGGAGGCGCCATGAAATTGCCTTTCAATTTTTCTCTCGGGGCTCACCTTGAGCGCGCACTCTCGCCCGAATCATAGCCACCGTACTGTGACCAATCTCCTCTTCAGTCCCGACCTCGTAGATAAGAAGACTTATTTCAGGGGACAATTCGACTTCGTATCGAAAGAAGTCAAATAAAGCAGAAAAAATAGAAAGGCAATATACCTGTTACACTTTCGCCCTGCCCACTACTGGTGCCTGCCCACATTGCCACCCTCACTCCTGCTTATAGAAGCGATCGGTAAAAAAAAAGGTGGGCCCGCTTGTCTCGCGATTTCATGGCTCGTCCCAGTTGCTGACGCATGGTTCGTCATGGGCGGCTTGTGTGGAGTTGTCTATTTTTATTCCTCTTGCCTATCTTGTTTCTTGTTTGAGCCCTATTTCATTCCGCCCGTGCCCCTGTACATTTCCCGCTGGCTTTTTCCTTGATACACCTCTCTTTCTCCCTACCCTTTATTTACACGCTGAGTAAGGACTGGGTTTCCTAGCCTGGTGTACGGCTTTCCAGTTTATGTTATGGCTGGCTCTCCCTTCCCTCCGTGCCAGCAACACCCAAGGCTGGCCTGTACACGACCCCGAACCGGACACCCACCAGTGAACAACTTGACTCTAGCGCAGGGCAAGGGATTAACAGCGACATATCTGGACACGGCTGCGAGAGGACACTTTTTGGAGAGTCAGGATACTGATAATTTACCGCCATCTCCCCTAAGAGTTTCCCCTCTGTATTCATATTCTGCGTCCTTACACGGGAACGTTCGCCCTCCCGCCAATCACGCACGCACCCTTAATCTGGTGATCAAGAACAGGTTTACTAATCTCGAAGACCCTTCAGCCCACACTGATCCAAAGTGTCAACGGAATCTGTCTGATTCTTCCACACAAATAAGAGAGAAACCAAAATTGAATTATACTCACAAAAAGAAGCTGCTTTTGAAAGACAGGGAAGTTGTGTCGTTTCAAAATTTTGCTATTTTTTTTCGGCGGCTTCTACTTATTTTGAACGTACCCATCTGCTAATTTGAGCCTCGCGTTAACCACGCTATCGCCTGCTCGCCGGTCCACCAACGCGGTTTTTCTCGAGTGCGAAAGTCAATAATCTCAACAATCACCAGAAAACAGGCCCCGAACAACAAACAGTTGCACACCAGTTAACAGCACGCCCTCGGTCACAGTCCCAAACTCTTTACACGCTTTCGAAAACTCCAAATCTTTTTTTATTATCGGAAATGTCGAACTCGGACATGATCCTGGGACTACTGCCCCAAGATGATAACAATATGGATGTCGACCCTAGTCTTATGGGAAGCAAGTCTCCGCCTTTCTACAGCATGGACCTCGGCATGGACACGGAAAAAAGCCTGTTCCAATCCGAGCTAGATCAGCATAATCTGGGGGTACAGCCTGCGGGAAATGTAGAGGGTCTCGACTTTTCGAAGTCTGATGCGCGTTTCGAAAATGAATACGGTTTGAACCATCGTCTGCCTCTGCTAGATGCCCCCGCCGATGAGGCCGACTTCGGAGTGGCTCAGCAGGATAACCAGTTCTCGATTCCAATGGGGCCTTCTTCGTCTACCGAGAGCAAAAACGAGGTTAAAGATGACGATAACTTGTTTGCCATGGGAGGAAGTGGCCACGAGTGGGATTCTTTGAGCAATGACGTCGATTCTGAACAACAGCAGAATTCTGGTGACTCTAAGCGGGGATCACCCTATTCTCCGGCCGAACGAGCTTTCATGGACTCAAATATTATACCCAATCAAGACCCACTGCTGAAAGAGCAATTGGAAACAGCAACAACCCGTTTCTTTGGCGCCACATCTGACATTACGAATCACGTACAGCAGAAGCAGAATAACAATGAGAAAACTAGTGGACCCGCGCAAACCCGCGCACAAGGCTCGGCTGAACTGCTGGACTCTGGCTTTGATGATGTGCATAAACAACTGCCGAACGACGAGTCCTCGCGAAACTTTTTTGCTCAAGCCGGACTTTCAGACGCATCGCCAGCCCTCGATAATCAAACCGAGCCACACAATAATTCGAACTTGGATTTGAATGACCAGAATAAGCTGGCTGTGGTGCCCGATGATTCTATTGGCGAGACTACCAACCGAATCAATGATGCCTCAGTGAATACCTCAAAAGGTCAGAGCACAGAGTCTACTTCGTATGTTGGAGAATCCCCAAGCAATGAAAGTGAAAAGCCCCATGCGAACGGTACCGTGAGAAGTCCATCGCATACTGATGGTTTGAAGCTCGAACCCACAATCAGCAATGATATGGATCAAGAGCAATCTGGCTTGGAGGACAACAATCAAGATGATGCACAGCCGGTCGATATCGACGCCGATGACAAGACGCGGATCCGTCAGTCGCATGCCATCATTATCCCGTCGTATGCGAGCTGGTTCAATATGAAAAAAATTCACCAGATCGAAAAAGATTCGTTGCCGGAATTCTTCGAGACATCCCATCCGTCCAAATCACCCATGATCTATGCAGACTACAGAAACTTTATGATCAACGCATACCGCCTAAACCCTAATGAATATCTCACACTTACCTCATGCCGCCGTACTTTGGTGGGCGATGTTGGGACCTTGTTACGAGTGCACCGATTCCTCAATAAGTGGGGTCTTATCAACTACCAGGTAAACCCACAATTCAAGCCCGCGTACGCATTGGAGAAAGCTTCCAATGGATCTCTGGTGGGATTGCCTTACTGTGGAGACTTCAAGGTTCAGTATGACACGCCTAGGGGGCTTTTCCCCTTTAACACGTGCAAATCAGTGCAAGGAAGTGTCAATGTCGAGAAACTCAGAGAACTAGTGAAGAACGACGAGAAGGGCAGTGAGAGTGAGATTACAGATCTTGAAGAGACTCAGAATTCGGGAAAAAATATCGACGAACCACCCGCCAAGAAGCGCAAAGTCGACGCCGACGACTGGTCGTCGAGGGAACTTGCAAACTTGCTATTGGGGATACAGAAGCATCCGAATGATTGGCATTTGGTTGCAAAAGTGGTAGGGGGCAACCGCACGCCTCAGGAATGTGTGCTCAAATTTCTCAAAATGCCCATCGAGGATAAATACAATAAAGTCAGCGACAAAGATTTAGGGATCTTGAAGTATGCTTCTGATTTCCCAGTCATGACAGCGGATAACCCAATCATCAGCAATTTGATATTTATGACCAATCTAGTGGACGCAGAGGTGGTCAAAGCAGCGAGCAGCAATGCATCTAAGACAATCGATGAGATATTCATGAAGAAAGTGAGTGAGATTTACGAGGAGGATGAGGAGAAGAAGAAGAAGAAGAAGAAGGCAGACGAAAAAACCTCTTCTGTGGAAAAGTCGGAATGTACTCCAGACTCAAACGGGCTGACCACGAAGGAGGAAGTTGACGAAATTTTGGTCCAGGAGTTTAATGAGAAGACCGACCAGACGCCGTCAGGCCTCCTCACAGATGCCTCAACCGCTGTTTTAGGGCTGGTGGGTGCACGGAGCCACCTCTTCGCAAATTTCGAAGAACGAGAAATGCAAAGACTCTCCCATGTTATTCTTAACCAGGAGCTCACCAAGCTCGATGTCAAGATCAAAAAAGTCAACGAGCTAGAAAAGATGTATCAGAGGGAAAGGCAGAATTTGGCGCAGCAACAAAACGATATCTTTATCGACAGGTTGGCTTTGACCAGATCGACCATCGGCCTTACAAAGAAAATAAGCGAAGCCGTGCTGCTACTCCAGACCTTTACGGAAGACTCATCGCAATCAGTGGGTAAAGAAAATCTCGCGGGAGTCTCCCGAATCTTGGGCGAAATACAGACACTGCTTTTCAAGCCGATCAAGCATTTGTTCAAAGATGCCCCAGAAAGGAAGGACACAGAGACCGCCACAACGCAGGGAGAGACGATACCTGCAGAAACTCTTCTGACTGAGCCAAGCAAGCCGGTCTCTGTTGTGGAGCCCCAGAGGTTCAAGATTTGGGCGCCCTAAATGGTGGGGCGAAATATAATGGGGAAAGAAAATGTAAACATATGTATAGATAACACACTACGCCTGCAAGCTAGCAGACAGCATAATACAGAAAAGTCGAGAGATTCGTTGTAGGTGTTTGAGTTGTTTCAGAAGATCAATTTCGAAGTTACATCCCGCAAACCATAGTTGCGTCGTTTTTTGAAATATTGCTTACCTTCAAATGCACGCAGAGTTACATTTCGCGTTTTTCGTTGTCATGAGGATCCCCGGGTCCTCACCCACAATTGCATTTTCCTTACTTTATTTTCACGTACTTTTCGTATTTTACCTGTGGATCTTTTGTTTTTCTACTTAATTACCATGGCCGAAGTATTTGAAGAGTTTCCTGAAGATTCGGATACAAGCTATGGATCAATGCCGGAGGAACTAGGAGAATTTGATGAAGCGTCAGACGATAACATGGAAACAGCCACTTTGGCACTTGAAAATACGAAAAATTTGCCCGAATTCAAAGAACTTTTAAGCGAAGATGAAATTATTGAAAATCATGAAGAATCTTCGAACACTGAGGAAATCTTTACCGAATTGGGCCACGAAAATGGTGGGTCCAGTCATATAGAAGTAGATGAGTTAGACGAGCTAAGTGAAAATGAGCTAGACGAGTCGATTGAGCTGAATGAAGTAAACGAGCCAAAGAAAAGCGATGCAAATGAACTAAGCATTGATGAACATGATGAACATGATGAACATGATGAACATGATGAACATGATGAACATGATGAACATGATGAACATGATGAACATGATGAACATGATGAACATGATGAACATGATGAACATGATGAACATGATGAACATGATGAATTGAATGAATCACAAGATGAGGATGATGGGATAGGTCAGGAATCTATACAGATCGAAAATCACACGAACGAGCCCAATGAACAGGATAAATTAGATGAAGATAGTGAGGATAGTGACATTATCGAAGATGATAGTGATCTTGAGGTCATTGCATCTAAAGATGTTTCTGAGGGTACTTCTCGAACCAACATGGGGTATAATCGTGAAGAACTGGTGATTGAGCTCGATTCGGAAGAGGAAATAGATATTTTGGAGAGCTCCGATGGTGAGGAAAGTGAAGAAGTTGGAGATCTTGTGCATCCTGGAGACCTTAAGGAAACAGAGGAAAATTATGATGTTCCGAATTCTGATCATGAAGAAGTTAATCAAGCGTATGCGAGTGAACATAAAAATGAACAGGCTATTGATATTGCAAGCACGGGATTGAGCATCATTATCCCTGAAGAG
>JAKTWD010000701.1:0-27046 GCA_030581935.1 Metschnikowia corniflorae
TTTTTTTTAAAGAAACAGATATGTATTGAAGGATGCCGCTTACCTTAGCCGTGGGCGAAAACTATATATTCTATAGAAAACCTTAACACACTTGATTTTCCAGATGTGTACCGCACATCCAGTTTTTTAGTGTCGCCCGGGTTTCGAACCGGGGTCCTAGGTGCAATAGGGTAACACCTTGACCGCTGCACCACACGAGTACTAGAAAAAATATATTTAAAATATAAAAAAATATTTTTCGCGAAAAATACTACTTACTAACATGCCTGGTGCAAACAGTTATAGACGTTTATTGAGTATAGAATGGTCCTCGGCCAGGGCAATTTCGCAGCCAATAAACCTCACACGTGAAAACGTGAGCACCTTCAAGTCTACAGAACACCGCCACAACCATGAGATATTCCCCGGAAATAGAATCAGAGACAAGCATGAGTGAAGAGAGTATAACAACTCCGAAACCCCGCCTTTTTATCGGATTTCTCCTCGGTTTGACTGCCCAATACCACTGGTGTACGGGTGTTTTACCGCATCCGCCAATTTCTTGGTGCTGGTGCTCTTCAGTCTCAGAACTTTTTTTCATCGAGCATCCACGGGCAGTCAAAGCACTCGATACTGATATAGCTTTAGGGTTGAAGAAAGCGCTTCCAGCTCGATGCTTATGTATAACAATTCCATGGAAAAAAGGTTACAGGCTGTGTGGTTGTGTGCAGGTCGCCTACCTCAGAGTTTCGACCCTGACGAATTCACTTGAAGCGTAGGTATTATTTGTATTTTAGCAGGCAGGTACATCTCAAGAGTTAATAAAGACTCTATTTAATTTATTTTGTCTCTGATTCACGGGACTCGTTTTCGAACACTTGCAGTGGATCTTCTCCCCGATCACCTCAGTGGACCTCTTTGATCAACGAACAGTTTTACCTAGAAGCGTGAAGGAAACTAGTTCAGAGAGAAAAGGTCGCCGTGAACGGTATTTGGGTTAAAGCAGGATTGCACAAGGACTTGGTGCAACACATGACTTTTCAGACTCATCTGGATTTGCTGCCGTCCACTTTTGCCATCACAGTAAGGGAATCCCGACTTGTAGCAAACGTTCCGTTCGAATCCAGCAGTAAGGACCAAAATCCAGCAGTAAGGACAATCAGATTAAGCTCATGGTGATTCAACCGAAACGCGTTTTGGAAATTTGCCTTGGGGTGCGGAATATCACTCGATGGAAAGAGTTCTGGACAGCTATGTACAATGAAAAATGGGTCTAGTGGAGTGATCTCACGGCTCTTCATCAATTCAACACAGCAATGCACATCCCAGGGCATGACTCGAAGGGGCGATCGGGGAACAGTGCCTCCTATGTGGACATCGGTTAGTCACCAATTCATTCAAAGTCATTCGTACAACTCTTGTGAATCTCAAAATCGTGGTGGAATGAAATCGGCATGACCACAAAGATGCACTTGAGTGAGATACTTGCCTCAACAATCACCGCTTATACCAACCTACCCACCTTATTTGCTTTTTGAAGGTCGTACGAAAAGTTTACCTACGTAGGATAAGGGAGCGCCAAAGAGGTCTCCAACTTTCCCCCTCCTGGCGATACAGGTGTCTCGGGCCTTGAGACGGGTCACTCAGGCGGGTCGATGACACATCGGTAGCCCACTGTATCAAACAAATTTTGGGCGAGAAATTCCCATGAGGACTTCTTACACAAAACTCCAGACTCCGCCGGAGGTTATTTCAATAGAACATATAACTATGCTGAGACCAGGCTCGTACAGAAGCCGAACCACAGCACCCCTCAATGTGATGTTTTTTTGAAAAAAGCCTGTACTTGCATTAGCCGAACTAGGGCACTGGTGTTAGATTGTCTGAAGATGTTGGACCAAAGTTGCGGGGTAGAGCATTGTGCCCAGGCTTCATTATAGGCGATTTCGTGTAATTTTGAATTTCATGGGCAAAACCGATGAATAGTCCAAGTTGTGGCATCGATAAACCCCGTCTGATGTGACTGATATGCAGATGAACGGAGAGGAGCTTATTTGTATATAGAGTATGAGCCAAAGCTAATTTCATTTGGTCAATCTTAAAGAGGCTAAAGAGCGGCTCAGACAATTTGAAGGCTTTGACGAAATTCTGAATCATCTTCATATTATCGTTAAACCGCGTTTCTAGCGTCAGTTATATTCTAGTATCCATTATCTTTTTATGTGTACAATTTGGTGATTCAGGGTAGGTTTTTGTTGCACTAGTAGAGACGTTTACTATTCCCATATGGCCTAGATCCATTGATGGAGCTGTGCGTTTCAATACACAAATTTAGTGACCCATTCTCGATTTCGAGCTGCTATAGTATCCTATTCTGTACGCACAGCTGCTACACATGTAAATGCTGATGCATTCATGGCAAACTCGACCCCATCGAAGTTGCAAATGTCGTGCTGAACAATCCAAACTGGTGAATAGCCGATTTCACCTCAACCGTTTTTCGAAATCTTCTGGGTACCAATCGTTTGTTCGAACATATTCAATTGGTTTCGCAAGCCTACTCTCGAGTTCATCGTTTCCTTGCTGTAACCCTCAGGAAGCGTGTTGGCCATTCCTCGCACGTGGCAGTGCCGAGAAGGGCCCCAATCATATCCTATAGAGCATCCATTCCTCAACTAATTCCTTCAAAAATTGTCAATATTCGTTTTTCTGCGATGGTAAACTACCTGCCACGGATTCCCTAGTAAGGACACCGATTGGTGATAGGGGGAACATTCATTGACGTGCCAATCCAATAACTTGTATTCAATCGTTGCTTCTCTTTTCGGCAATACTCAAGCAAGACCGACTTCGTAACGAGTAGGATTTTGGACAATATTGAGTATCTTTCAAGAAGGAGACGCTGTGTATGTCTATAGTATTGATTCAAGAAATGCATCTAGCTTTAGTGTCGCCGGTGAGTGGTTGCGCCGCTGGGTGGTGACGAACATCATTTACGCGCAGCAACAATACCTCAACCACCAGGTCGTCCTTTTCATGTTCCATTCTGTGACACTTCTTTATTATTCAATCATTTCCAAAGATAAGGCACATTCTTTCAGTTCACATATTGTCTTTTCAAAATCATTGATATATTCCAGTATTCAACTCATATGTTATGGGCCGTTCATCGCACAGAATGAGCATGTCCGATGATTGTACTGAGGGTTTGCCCACCACACTGTCTTATTTAATTTCTGGATTTTTCTTTCCTCAAATCTCTATTAAAGTTATTTGATTTTATATTCTAAACCATCTTTTTTTGGCAGCCGGGATACATAGACCATTTACCATTTCATGAATATTACCTATGGGAGCGGTGCGCACTCACCATACTCAACAGTGACATGGACCTAGAACTGGAGTGATGCAAACTTGTCTTCAGTAGCGCCGCTCACAAGCACCACACGACACTATCATTTTCTATCGCGTAACGCTCTTGGAATATCCTCATAACACAAACACATAAAACCAAAAGTATTCATACATCGGCTGTTCCGTCCAAACCACATTCCATCGGTACCAATCACCAGACGCCATCATGAGCGGGTTTTCCTTTAGTCTAAATAGCAATAAGGTCACGAAAGATAGAAAAAGAACTAGCGGACCGCTGTCCAGTAAACTCACACACAAGGGCCTACCGAGAAAAGTCTCTTTATTTGATGCGGATAATGAAGAATCGCAGTCAAAAACTCTCATTGATGCTTTCCATGCCAAAGATGGGGCCATGCTGGGATCGACTGCGGTGTCCAAGCCGCGTGTGCTTGTGATAGAACCCGCCAACAGAACACATTCTTTAGTTAAGAGCAAACTGGAGACTACCGTAGGGGACAATGGTGTTCTGACTCAGACCCCTGATATGGAGGTCAACGCTTCACCCCTGATGGAGGAGAGGGCCCGCAAATCGGTCATTCGCGGCGAAAACCTCCTGGATTATACTAGCGCAGTAATTACTGCCAGCGCAGACGACGAGATTGTAGAGACTGCTCCCGAAGACTACGAGTCTGTACCTGTAGACCAGTTTGGTGCTGCTCTCCTACGTGGAATGGGCTGGTCTGGAGAGCCTGATATTCGCGATACAAAGAAAGACGTACATAACCGTCAACAGGGTGCAGTTTTGGGTATAGGCGCCAAACCGGTAGGTAAGGATCTAGAGGAGGAGTTGCTTAGTAAGAAGAACTTGAGCGTGCCACTTATACGAAGAAGTGAGCAATCTTCTTAATAGAAGTATGCGGCAATGTCGTATTTGAAGTCGTTTTATTGACTCATGACCACGATCTTGCCAAATCGAAGCCATAGTGCTGTTTTCTTGGGTTACAAAGACGATGAGCTAGTTTGTTCCTGCTCAGTCCGAGAGGGGTGTTTGAACTTTCGGGATTTTGAGTGATTTCTCGATAGACGCTGATGAGTTTGGAGGACGATCGATTGAGATTTATCGACATAGCGGAGCTGTTGATTGTATGAGAGGATAGATTGGCCACTCTCTGTGCCTAAAAAACACTTTTTGATTGCTCTCAAATGTGTTACGAAGGAAGTGCAGCTGTTTTGTTGGTTGGAGATTTCGCAGACGCCAGGCCAGTTCCGAATGCACTGATGTTGTTGGACGGGTTTCCAAATCCATTTGAAGCTGGTGCAGTTCCAAATGCCAGAGGCGTGGATTGGCCAGAAAGATTAGGGGTGGATTGGTCAAAAGGGTTAGATGTGGCCGTGTTACTTTGGTTCCGTATGGATCCAGGTGCAGATCCACCGAAACGGACGAGCCAAAGGCCCGCAAAGCAGACGGGATTACGCTCGAACCCCCAATCCAGCACTTCCAAATGCGAAATTTCGAAGCAGTGGGGTTCGATGAGCCGAGTCCGGATGTTGCCTGATTGGCAGTAGCAGTAGGCTTTCCGAATGCCGAAGAAGCAGAGCCAAAGCCACCTGTGTTGTTTCAAGGCACTGGCTTCGTCCGAATTCGGAAGCTCCGAATGCACTGGGGTGTAGTGCATCCGTCAAAAGCTTCTGTATTAGCAGCACTGCCAAACCCGGTCTGGCCGAAATCGGTCGATTTTGTTGCCGAGCCTTGAGAGTCTTTCCAGAACCGAAAGAGGAACCCAGAAGAAGAATCTTGATGCCTGGCCATACGCTCCAGTTTTGTTGTAAAGCCCTGCTGAGCCTTGCTAGACCCGAATGGATTTCATTTCGCGAACGGATTGCATTATGATGGCCAAAACCGCTCGATCCAAATGCCCCTGACCCACTGGCGGAATTTTGTGAATCCCTCAAACTTTCATCAAGAGACTTTTTGACAAACGGTCTGATATTCGAACTGTTGTTCACGCCCTGCTGTCGATACTGCGCGGCTACCCTGGAATTGGTGGTAACTTCTGATATCTCGCAGGCGCAGCTCTATCTTTCGGTTGTACTGGTCTAGTGTGTTACCAGCAGTCGCCTTCGTATATTGGAGTCGGGGATATTCAGGCAAAACATCTCTTCCTTCAACGAGATTGTTAATCACATGCGATCCCAATCCGTAAGCTGTGAGAGCCAGATTGATCTGGATGCCTTTGAATCCCACAAGGGTTTTTTGATGGTATTTGCAACCGCGTCGGGTGATTTGTTGACGAAATCAACCGCTGTACCTGCTGTTTGGGAATCACAGGCGTTCTCGTCGGGTTTGATATGCAAAGTCTTGCACGAGTTGTCGAACCTGCTGTTGCCGGTGTGGAAAACTTTCGTATCTGTCTCTGCCTGTTTTCGGTATAGCCGGGAAAGCGACGTTTTCGAAAGTTTCCTTTCCTCGCCTGCTCTATTATTGGTCCTTGGCAATCTCCATTTGTGTGAACATCCCATTTTCTTAATGATACCCAAGGATCTTTCGTGGTCCCGACAAGGTCTGTCTATACACAGATGATTTGAAGGAAACAGTATACTAGAGGTGTGTCGTACTGGGTTTTCGCCAGAAGAAAGGAATCTATTTCAACAAGCATCACTCCCTGTCCCCTTTTGTGGAGCTATGGTCTGTCCGAGTACTCATTACAGTTACTTATAAATCATTTGGGCATGAAACTGGCATTTTGAACGGACCATTGCAACAGCCCACAGGGAGAGGCGATTACGTAAAACCGCCCAAAGGCTACGAAATCACCGGAAAATGCTGGCTGCCAAAATGTCAGTATGCGGCATGAAACAAGCAGGGGCAAATGGGACAGGTACGTTCCTAAGAGGCTAGAACGACTTCTAACAAATGATGATAACGAAAGTTTACTTACAAGAAAAACTGGAATAGGAATCTGGTGAATTATGAGCTAATTGAGCTCTATCTTGACGACTATTTTCAGTCGCAGAAAACAAGGAGCTTAATCCCTTTCTCTTAAGTTCGGGAATTTTGGTCTATTCCTAGGTCAAAATGAGCTTGTTAGGGAAGCGGAGTGGGTGATAGCAGTGCCTTGTGTTCCATCAAAAATATAACTATTTTGATACACGCTCCGCTTCCAGAGACCCCCAAATAGTGATTTTTGTTTGTTCAAAGAACACACCATATTACAGGGAGTCACCTGGAAGTGACCCAAAGCTATACAGCTGTAGGAAAAAACCCGGAATAAGTCTGAATAGTAAACTGAGCAATGAGAAGCTCCGACTATTCCAAGCCTTAGCTCCCCGCCTTACGCCCCCGTTGCTCACGCTAAACCAACCTAGCAGCACCCTTGTAGACTCCAACGTCCATTTCAATGCGCAATTCGGGAGAGGTACACCGAGTCTGTAAGGATGTAATCGGCGGACGGTTTCGATACAACAATTCAGGTTCCGAATCGAATCATATGTAGATTCCATTAGGGCCAATACTGATTTTAACTTCATTGGAATTGAACATGTAGCAGCGCCACACAAATTGGGTACAAGCACATTCATCATCAATGTGGATCTGCGTCTCTTTAGACCTGCCCTCAAGCAAAGATGACATGCATCTCGGGTGTGACCTTGAAGCATCATGTTGAGCATCATAAGAACCAAAGAAGAGATAGTTCTGCGGTCATTACACTCGAACTTCCAAAATCTCCGAGCATCGTTTGAATCAAACCAGGGGACATATCTCGAAAAAATGCCCAGGAATCACCAAATCAATAGAAGCTTGCTTGTTTTCACTTGAGTACTTGAAAGAGCTTGATTGACAGACCTTGGTCTCTCCCCGGGTCACTTCGGGCAGCCTCAAAATCCGAACTTATCCATGTTGCCGGTGCAAGCATGAACTTTCATGGATTTTTGTGCGAGAGATAGCCTCTTACCAAGCTTTTTGGTAGCTGACGTCAGCTTTGGTGAAGGTCCAGTCAAGGTTTCGAAAAAACCTACCTAGTTCCAACACAGTGAAGACCCCTGGCGTGGGTATAACGGGAATACTTTTCTCTCGCCATGATCCTGGCCATATGATACCGCTTAAACAATTCTCAATAAGTAACCCAGAATCGATAATTCATCCGTTTCGCTCTTCCCCAAATAAATAATCCCTCTTTCTGTTCCAATCACATCCAAGAATAATTCCAATGACAAGAATCATGCCATCACACCCAACCCGAGAAGCAAAATCTGGCTCATGACTGAGTGGGACCACAAGCTCAGCTTTTCACGGATGATGCGCTTCTCGTCCAGCTTGATCATCCGCAAAAGCTCGTCGTATATATCCCCGACGATCGCATCGTACATTTTCGTTTGCGAAATGTTGTCGACGTTATACAAGTCGGAGGCTTTCTCGATGACCGTAGTCTTGATCACCAAGGGCTTTCCGTTGTCAAGCCCATTGATGTACGTGATCAAAGACCGTAAATTTTGCAACGTTGTGAACGGAACCGGCGAGGACAGTGCCATTGGTAGATGTGGAGGCAACGACGCTTGCAAGTCGGTGAACTTGACCTTGGCATTGACAATCACATAGTCGGTGTTAGATGAAAAGTTTTCGGAGCCTTTCGTGAACGTCTCGTATATGGCCATCAAGGCGCCCTTGAGCAAGTTGTCATCGCCGGATTCATCACTGAGGGATGGTTTTGGGTTGGTCAAGTCGCCCAACTCGCTCAAGATTCTCAGGAATAATCCCGATGTGTCCTCAGCATTCTCCTGGTGTTCGCCAAAGTTCTCAGGACTCGGGAGCCGGATCTCGGCAACTATCTCGGCCTTACCGCTCACAAGCCAGTTGAACTTCAGCTTCGGGTTGGCGGTGGACAAAGAGCCCATATCTATGCCGTCCAATTTGAATGCAATTGTCTTATCGCCGCCCGCGTAAGACTGGTGTTTGTGGATTGTGAACATGGAGTTATTCACCGTGCCCGTGACGATATCTGCGTTGAAGAAATCCATCAACAATCTGTTGCCCCGCAAGCGAGGCAAGTCGCAGTTGAATATCGAGATCGAAAACGCTTTGGAGTCGTGGTGCTCGTGGATCTCAACCACGGAATCCTCGATTTTCACATGTGCCAATTCGTAGCCCAAGTCCAAAAACGAGAAGCGCGCAGGGCCTGCTGCGATGGCGAGTTGCTCAAGCTTGTGTTCACCCAAGTCATTTTGTTCATGTGTTTCATGATACCCGCTGAAAGATAACGCTAAAGAATTGAAAGTGGTGGCGTGCGGCTCGTCGGAAACTGTGCTTTTGGCCGTATGTGGTGCGTTCTTGGCCACTTTGGCCTGCATTCCAGAAACCTCCATGTCATGGATGAGGCCCTTTCCATCGTACCATTTTTTGAACGAGAGACTCAAGTTGAGATGAGAGAGTTTGGCCTCAAAGTCGAACGAGGCCTGCTCGGAGGACAAAGGCGACGAATGGATCGTCACGTTTCGAAACTTCAACATGCCATCTTCAAACTTAGGCACTACATTTCCTTTTTCAAAGACAATGCTAGCACCGAGCCCATGCGACAAGACTCGGCCCGCCAAGTTGCCGAGAAAACTCTCGTCTTTCGCTCTATCGCTTTGCACTTTAGATTCGTCGCCCTTGATGGTTTTCCAGAAGCTGTCAAGAGCATTTATCAAGTACATGGCCACCAAGACAAAGGTGGTGGTTCCCAAGAAGATCCAGAGCACCTGGCCCATAACTAGCCAGGAAGCAAATGCGGAGAAGTCGTCGAGAGAAAACGGCCGGTTGTTGCGCGTAAGCGGCCACTTTACGTGGACCCAGAGCCGGGCCAACGGAGAAGAGGCTTGTTGTAAAAGCTCTGCTTTTGTGACAGCCCCTGAACCTGATTTAGCCGCCGAGTCTGGGGAATTTTTAAGAAGTGCTTTGGGGTCATTCTGTGATATCGTCTGTGACGTTACCTGTAACGTGGTCTGTGACATCTGTGACATAGTCTGTGGCTTAGCGTCCGTAGATGGAAGCAAAGTTTCTGGTTCCACCGGTCCCAGATTCTCCTTTTGTGTCAGCAAATGCCTTCGATAAACATAACCACTTTGAAAACGGTTTGGAAGTTCACTTGAATTTAGCAGGCTACAGCGTAGGCTGGTGTGAAAATTAGCGCCAATCCTCATCCACCCTGGGTGCTGCTCAGGAAGTCTTTGCAAAAAGACGCCTAAAGGGCGTGGTTTCCAATGTAGGCCTCTCAGCGCTCCTCTGATCTTAAACATTAAGTCTTTCAAAGAATATGGATTAATTTCAGTGGGGTAATAGAATTATCAGAATTGTACAAGATGCCCTTTATAAAGAGAGATGCCAGACGGGAGATAGAAATACGCGCAATGCTCGTGTGACCCCGGAGCACTGGGAAGGCAAGCAATATGAACATGGAGAGATAAATATACTTGAGGGCAGTGTTGTTAGTTACGGTCAAAATAATTATTCAAACTATAAATTACAAATCGAAATTTAAACGTATGTATTTCTTATTTAATCATAGATAATAATATATTGAAAGAAACATGACATTGAGGGGTGCTGTGGTTCGGCCTCTAAACGAGCCTGATCTCAGCAAACAATATTTATCTGATTTAAATAATATATATATGCCGGGTTCTCATGAAGTTATTCTGACATCTTTTGGGCTTAATAATACAAGCGCTCCTTTAAGAAAACATAAGGGTGCAAAACATTGAGAAACACTATATTACTTTTATTGTCCATATTTCCTTATTGCTTGAAGCCATGCTCCGAATTTCACTAGTATTCATGTAAATATTAGAATCTACAAGAATAGAGGAGCTCGGTAACCTAAATCATATAGGGTAGTTGTTTACCGCTGAATAATGTTGTTGCTTACGGTCGAAATAAATATTTCAACTGTGTATCATAACCCTATCACTTTTATTCTCTACACAAGCCTTCTTCCTTCACCCATGTTCTAAGCCATACTCGGAGTATCATCAATATCCATGTGAAATCTTGTCTGCTAACTCAACAATAGGCTCCTCTTTTTTTTTCGCACATGTCTGGAACGTTTCGGCCATTTTGAAAAAAAATAGTCCTTTCTATGACATACTTTTTGTTAATAAAAGGAGAGATTTTTTTTTTGTTTCTTTTTAAAGAAACATCACATTGGGGGGTGCTGTGGTTCGGCGAGAGAATTCAGAGCCTTTTATATATAGACGAACGCGTTTTGGTCGTGAAATTTGCGGCACGACGCGTATTTGCATCATTTTTTTTCATTTCATAAATTTGTTTTATAAATTTTATCAAATATAATGTACAGAAATAAATAATCGCTACGATGATGTGACCATTTTCATATTTTTTTTTTCTAAAGAAACAGATTTGTATTGAAGGATGCCGCTTACCTTAGCCAATAGTGTTTTATATAATTTATTATTTTTCAGAAATAAATATCATGCGCGTATCTGTTAAGAAACGGCCTAGTATAGAACAAATAACAAACAATACTGCCAAAGGGAGTAATGAAATGTATTTGTATGGCTACTATAAATAGAGATTTTCTCGATAAATACGAAGAAGAGGCAATGCACGAGAATACTGTGCCTCGAAGTCTCTAGAGTTTTCAATACTGGCCTTCGACGTAAGGCTGGAGCTTTTAAACAAATACACCGTACTTGAATCCTCCTAAAACTTTGTCAAAGCCCACAAAATGAGCCAGATACTTGAGGAATGCAAACATATTTGTTCTTCACGCTTGCACTTTTTTCTTTTCTTTGTAACCACATCGCCCATTTGTGAAAATAATGCTTCAGAAGGCGCAGGCATGGCTGTCTCTGGTCATCTGAGAAAGAACAGAATAATCTTTGTCTCGAGCGCGGTAAAAGTGATTGAGCTCTTTGATTTTCGGCTCTCTTTTGACTCTAGATAAAACATAAGTTCGTCATCCTCATCGAGAAAATAACTGGAGTCATCATACCTAGCATTAACTCGAAAAAGTACAGCGTTATTGTTTGATGCTTTCGTTTCGACTTCAATTCCTCTACATTCACGAAAATATTGTGACTTCGTTCTGCAAAAGTCCATGTTCTTAGTTTCTTGGTTTCTATGGAACTACCCAATCAGAGCCAGCCAGATACACATTGTGCACACCTTGTAGTATGCCCGAAATCGTAAGTATTTCGTAAAATTTTACGATTTCATTATTAACGAAGGGCCTTTCGTTTTCGTTATTACGATAAGAAAAAATCGTTCACGTTGACATAATTTAACGATGATTTTACGATGCGACTCAACACCGGATGTGGTCTAATATCGCACCGCGCAGATAGCCCATGTCACGTGCGCCTCATCTCATCTGCCTCGATTATCCTAAATCTAATCTTTACACACCTAAATCTAGAAATCAACCATGGCTGCTCCCACTGCGATCAGAAAGGCGCCAGTTGCCGAGAAGCCCGTTGTGGCTGTGGAAAACGACGACGTGCTCGTGAACACCACCAGCATACCCACGCATAGTGAAAAACCATCAGAGAACGAAGACGAGGAGATGTTAATCGACAGTAACGAGCCCGCCAAGGTCGTTTTGGACGAAAGCGGTAAGCCCAAGTTCCCCGCGGCCGCCCAGAGCGGGATGAAAGTGAAGTTGGAGAGCAGAAAAGTGCCTGTTCCACCGCATAGAATGACCCCTTTGAAGAACACATGGATGAAGATCTACCCTCCTCTTGTAGACCACCTCAAGTTGCAGGTAAGAATGAACTTGAAGACGAAAACCGTCGAAATGAGGACAAACAAGTACACCGAAGACCAGGGGGCGTTGCAAAAAGGCGCCGATTTTATCAAGGCGTTCACTTTGGGCTTTGATGTCGACGATGCAATCGCGCTTTTGAGGTTGGACGATCTATATATCGAGACGTTCGAGGTCAAGGATGTGAAGACGTTGACCGGCGACCATTTATCCCGAGCCATCGGGCGTATTGCGGGCAAAGACGGCAAAACGAAGTTTGCCATTGAAAACGCCACCAGAACCCGAATTGTGTTGGCCGACTCCAAGATCCATATTTTGGGTGGTTTCACTCACATCCGCATGGCGCGAGAGGCCGTGGTGTCTCTTATTTTGGGGTCTCCTCCAGGCAAGGTTTACGGAAACTTGCGTACGGTGGCTTCGAGAATGAAGGAGCGTTACTAGTCCGAAGTGCTTTTGCATATGTACATTACACCTGGTGACAGACACTCCAGAGACGTCTGATCCAGTATCAATACAGAGAATATTTAGGTTTCGACATGTCCGTGATGTGGGATGTGTATCCGCATCTAGGCTTCTTTACCCATGCTTCTCTGCACAAGCTTTCGAAGTCCCTGTTCCAAGCAGCTTTTTCTATGCTTTTTCCATGCTTTTTCCATGCTTCTTCCATGCATCTTCCATGCATCTTCCATGCATCTTCCATGCTTCCTCTATGCTTCAGCTTGGTTAATGTCTCACGAATTCTTCCTATATCAAGTCCTGTGTGAAATCGTCGACCTCAGAGTGGCCGTGGTACGGAAGCATCTCTTCTAGCTTCAAGTCCTTCCTCATAGCATACGCATCCTCACCATCTTGATAGTACGACTTTTCAATCGAGGTATTCTCGAACTTCAAAGAATCTCTGTATAGGTGCAAAGCGGCCCGGTTGGACTTTCTCACATGAAGCGAGACGTATTCAGCCTTGAAGCTCTCGCACATGGCATACAAAGACTGTTTCATCAACTTCTCCGCCAACCCCATTCTTCTGTACGTTCTCATGACCGCCAACGACGTGATGTGTCCGTGCGGCGTTTTGTCCTCGGCGTCCGGGTCATCTTCCATCTTCCCCAACACGTACCCCACGATTTTTTCGCCCTTTGCAATGTAAGCAGTGTCGCCCTTTGGATCGACATCGACTTCTCGGTGCAAAGCCTCGATTTTCTTGGCATCCACGGATTCTCCGACAAATTCTTCGCCGTCTTCGCTGTCCAAGACGTCGTACGTCGTTGCAACGAAACTGGCTTGGGGCCATGACAAGATATGGTACATGTAGTATTTCAATTGGTAGTTTTCGGGAAGATTCTGCAAGTTGGCGTTTTGCATGGCTTGCACATCGTTGATCGTAGCCCTTCGGATTGTTATACCCATTGTAGTATGGGCTTTGGATTTTGACGTTGCGGAGTTTGGGATTTTGGGGTTGTGAAGTCCGGGGTAGTGGATTTTGGGGTTGTGGATTCGAGCGTGGAGATGAAGTGGAGGTTCGGCGCATTTCTCTTTTCTCTTTTCTGCCCTGGTATGTTCGGCCAGTCTGGTAGTGCGCGTTGGTTAGGTGCGAGGAAAAATTAGAGGCCCACCATAAACCAACAAGAAGTATTTTCGTGATTTGAATTTCTTTGACTTTTTTTCCTCTTGTTAAGGTTTTCCAGCTGAAAACATGAATTGCAAGTGAAATTTTCCATTTGGAAGTGCTGCGCTGTATCTGTAGTGGGCATGAAATGGCTCTGTAAGCATGGTCTAGAATCTCACATTATAGGGCTTTTTGTCATAAGGCCAATTTGTCATAAGGCGGTTTTGTCATGAGGCCATTCTGTCATTGGACTTTTTTGTCATAAGGCTTTTTCGAACTTTTGCAGAGAAAAGTGGTTCTTTCCAGTGACCCTTTGATATTGTTGTAGAAATCGATCGTTTCCATATCGAACAACGTCAACCGATACGTACTTCACTGTTGGAAGTGACATCTTCAAACTTTAGGCCAACAAGCCAAACGCTGTTTTTGCGTACCCAATATTTTGTGAAGCCACATCTAGCCGGTTTCATAAGAAATCAACCAACATAACTTCTTTCCATAAAAGAAACCAGGGCTCAGAATTGCCTTTGACGCATATTGAGACACTTGGGCTCTGAAAGTCGGAAGCAAGACTGCAGCATAGCATCTCTTTTTCATTCCGGTGCCCTTTATCAATCGCTTCTTTCAACTAATGACCAACCTAATGGGCATTATTCACTCCGAGCAAAAATGTGCAGAGCTTCACGATCCCTCTAGTGACATTGTACGACCAGTCCAAAAACGTTCACCTTTGTAATACTTGGATTGCCGAATCCAGCAACTTTGGGTGGAATAACCGAATCTGACAGTCAAGCCAAGAAGACTCGATCCAAAATCGAGCCCAGCAAGGTATATGGGTTGATCTCATGCATCAAGAATTTCCAATGTGAACCTTTAGTGTATGGTGCTAGTTCCCTTGAAAACTGGCACGTAGCAATTCACATAAAGATCGAAATCAGAAAGAAAATAAAGTCCGAAATCACTCGATCGTTGGGAATCAATAAACACTTGTTAGGTCTTGCTTTCGGTACCTGAGTGCGGCTCATCCGTTGTGAGACAAATGCCTCATGACGCCAGTAAATATGCATAGTTCGGGTTCTTCAAATCGTCCTTTTCCATCATCCCCTTTCGTGCCACAATTTTAATGTTCGCCGATCATCTGCAGTGTCGGAATATGGCCAAGAATGATGTCAGATTTGTTCAAACTCACACGACATCACCACTAGATAGTTCAAACTTTCAGAGTGAGCCAGACTAATCGTCAATGCGTAGCTCAGACCAGAAACACAAAGAAATTGTGTGTTCTCCTCCAAACCATAATAGAAAGAATCTCAGCAGCATTGAACACCCCACGAAGCTCCCATTCTCATACCACCGTACCACCATTGCCAAACAGTCTCAAGCTCATTTCCCACTGGTCTCCTTCCAAACCTTATCTATATATCGCTCAAATACCAGCATGGAGTTGTGTCTTTGTCATTCACAAATTGGTCGCGATACGTGGCGGTGGTAAGCTTCCTCGCGCCCATATTGAAGGTCTTGTGCGACATTATTGGGTCTCTTCTGTCCACACTAGACAAATTTTTTGAATATTAAAGGTGGTGAGAGATTAGCAAAAGCTTTATTTTCCTCGTTAGCTCTTGAAAATTCTTGTGACTTGGCCTATGCGAGTGATGTTAAAAAACCACATCTTGAGTTGGAGGCGTAGGAATGCTTTCATCGATTTCGGTAATGGACGTCTCTACTGCCTCATGAAATCGGCTCAGATCTTCATTGACGGACATAGCAGGCGGCTATTTGATTGAGTCTTGACGAATAAAGTTTTTGTGCCTGATTTCAGTGCTGGGTGAAACTTGAGGCTGGAAACCGCCTGTGTCTTGGTCCGCAAAAAGGTGGTTTTCGAGGTCCGGTACCTTCATGACGTGAATGGAGTCTAAAGTGGGAAAAAAGCCGTTCCCATTTCGCGTAGCAGATAGTCCGGGTTGGCGGATTTGAATGAGACTGCTCTAGATTGCGAGCACCGGACGCATTGAAAAGTGAGGTGTCTTTTTCATCATGGGGAGATCGTTGATAAAGCATTCTAACGCGTCTGTTTTCACCCAAAACGGAGGCACCTCACTTGCAGAGTTTGAGGGCTGCAGGTCAGATTTGTTCAAACTCCCTGTTTCGAGTGACTTCTCAGACGCCTTGACACTATCTTGCACCATGATCATCTCGACGAAAGTGGTCCAGTGTCTAGCGTGTCCAAAACCAAATGATTGTTCGTGCAATCGAAGCAGTGAGGGAAATTATCCAGTCATATTCCCACCAAGCGCAAACCCTGACCTTCAGTTTGCAAAATTTGATCTCTTCGGACATCCGCAAGCGAGTATCACCTGGCAAACGCAACTCTGACTTTCTGGTGGCAGGATAATGTTCTGATGTCCCGTTTGAATGATTCCACATGATGTTCAGCAATGTGAAGTTGTCAATATGATTTGTCTCATCTTTCATAGAAGCCTTGGCCACAGACAATTCGCAGAGAGGTAACTTTGTTGCGAAATCCTCTCCCCGGCACAAAGGCATCTCTTTTTCTTGGCCTCCGTTCATCACCAACACACAAAACACCCCTTTGTAATGAGTTCAGATGTAATCTCAATCTCTGATTTCCCATACCCTCTCCGATCCTCTCACTCCAACGCGAGCATCAACTTCTTCTCATGGGCCATATCAAACTGAAAGAGATCTTTGATACAGGTAAGACTGTTCTGTGCCTAAAAGCCAACCAAAACATAAAGTCCGCAACATTTGTCTCTGGCAAGCTCTTTTCAGTTTCCCACCAAAACACCCCAGATCCTTGATTTGATGTACCTGCGTCATGTGCTTATAGTTCTTCGTGAGTCCATCGAACTACCTGAAGACTTCTCGTTTCGCCTTTGAAACGCCGTCCACTCCCTCGAGGTCCTTCTTGTTCTTGTTCAGAGCATGGGGAGAGGCTCGCCTTGCGGCGACATCTTCCATAACTGCAGATCGGGTGTACACCGATCACAGAGACTCTTAGGTTTGTCTCTTGTGCCCGCCTATGCTTCCGCGTGACCCCGACCTATCTGTTGAGAACACTACTGCACCGTCGAAAACGTACTCTGAAGAAAACTTCCAACCTCTCTCTCTTCTTCCAACATCATCAACTGAACCGAATCTCCTCTCTCGTGAACAACAGCTCGTCGAATTTCACCAAAAAAACTGTTCGGAGCGGCAGATCTTCCGTCGGGGCCGAATGTGCCACTACAGTGGCGTGAAAACCAGAACTGTCCAAAGCACCTTCGATGATCCCAGCTACAAACGCCGAGCAGTTGAGATCTCCGTACTCTTTCGGAATGCTGATGAATTTCGCCACAAGCGGCACGTTGTCGATGATCATGTACTCGTCGTGCAAGTCCTGCGATTTTTCCAACTCGTTGGCAGTCTTTCCAAATATGCATTTCCAGAAAGGCCCGTGGATAAACTGTAGGATCTCGATGATCCGGATCTCTCGTTTTCCGTACTTGAGGCCCTCACGCAGCTTCACAAGCTCGAGGTACTTTTGCCCAATCAGATATCCCAAGCCATTGAGCCTGCCCTCAAGATCCAGGACCCCCTTGGACTTTCCGTGTGCCCAGCTCACGACCTCGCAGAAAAAGAACCCGAGAGTGGAGAGGCTGATCTCGCTGATCTTCTTGGTGTTGATGTTGCGGTCAAAGATCGAATTGCTCAGCACCGGCGTCAAGTTCACTGTCCGTTTATTGAGTAAAAGAGAGCTTGTCTCTGCGTTGATAGCATTTGAACCAGGCCCCACCAGCGGATTATACCCAAACCCGTTTTTTGACACATCGTGTATGGTAAGTGCCCCAATTGACGCTACTGACGGTAATATCGCCTTATCTATCATGATTCGTGGATTCCGAGGGATGAGTAGAATTGATGTTTTAGGTGCTACCGCGGTATTATTGAATGTATGCGCGGGAGTAGACTAGTAATAGACTAGGCAGAAGAAGCCAGCCCTATTTTTAATTAAGAGGTATTTTGCTGAAGAGCCGGATGGTAATTAAATGATTGTATATAAGAAGATGTGGGTAAAAAAAGCCAAAAAAGGCCTCCAGGTAAAAAGTCTCCAGGTGAAAAAGATCTCAGGGAAAAAGGCCTCCAAGCAAAAAAGGCTACCCCAATCGTCAGTACGGAATTTCTTCCATCAGACTTCATAGAGGAAGCTTCGCAGTGTTATTGGTTGCGGTCATAATAACTGAGCTTAATATTTATATTTCGATAGTAAAGCTCTGAGAATAAGTATTACGCTCTAGCGTTGATTAAAATGAACGAGTAGTTGGGTAGTCCCCAAAATTAAAATATGCTAGGCTCTCTACAACCACACGACGTCTGTCAGAAGAGGGAAGAACCGCAATTGTCGTATCAGGATTTGCAATACCAAATACCAATTCATTAATGTGGTCTCAATTTTCATGAGATCGCGGTATTTTAGATATATTTGTGATGCCTTCTTTCAAAAACATCTTGCACCTCTGAACCTTCTTTGATAAGATATACTCTCTATGGAGAAGGCTGGAAGTTCTCGAACGCAATCAGTGGCAGAAAGTCGAGTAGCTCGTAGAGACATGTTCTCCAAATGGCTCCATTCAATTACGATATCTTTATATCAAATGCCCGTACCACGATATAATTGAAATTTCGGGGTGGCCTCGTTGTTTCGTAGTCTCAAGATTGTCTGAGCCGCACACTAGCTTCTTTACAGATATACCGAATATGACTAGTTTTGGTCCATACTTCAAAAACGAATGAACTCCCATACGTCGATATGTGTATCAAACACTCAAGCGGGTTTAGTAAAATGATCACACTTTTATCAATGCCCCAATTGGTTATTTTGGGCCTTGTTCCTGGAGATTTTTATGGCCAGGAAGAAGCCTCCGATGGAGTCTGAGTACAATGCTAATGCTTTGCCCCGGAACTTTTTGGGCCGCCTTTGCCGAGATTTTGTTCAGGTAGATGCTGGCTGTCGCTTTACTTTATTTTACAAAGAAACAGATGTATTGAAGGGTGCCATTGACCGTAGACAGGGGCGAAAACCATACCCTAAATGTATGAAGAAAACCTTAACACGCTTCCAGATGTGTGGTATGGCCCAGGTTCGAGCCCGGGTTCATTGCATTTTTAAATGTCTCCAGCTTGACCAATTTTACCGGCCAAAAGACTTTTTGTTTCCTTTTGACCGAAGTACCAAAATGTTTTTCTTGAAGAATCTGGTTCACTGTTCTTCTGCCACGCTAATTTCGCAGCCAATAAACCTCACATAGAGCACCTTTAGTTCTACAGTGCACCGCCACAAACCGCGGGGGTTTTTGTAAAAAGCGAACCGAAGCAAATTTGACCGAAGAAGATCAAAATACCCCCAAAAGCTCTGCTTTTTTGCCGGTATTCTCCCCGGTTTAACTGCCTGATACCGTTGGTGTACGGGTCTTCCCCACCATCCGCCAAGTATTGGTGCTGGCTGGTCATATGTGATGATGGTTCTCGGCTCTTGGTCTTGTCGAAATCATCTACGGCCAAACGACAATGATGAGAATGATATTCAGTACGGCTGAATGAAGCTTCTCCGATTCAATGCTTTTGTATAAGAAAAGAATCAATAGAAAGAGCGCTTGGAGGGTGTCTGGCTATATGCAGGTCGCCTACCCCAGCAGTTTAGGCCCTGACGAATTCACCAAAATTCGTGAAATATCCATATTTTGGCGTGCTGAGGTCATCTGCATAGTAGCCAGCACCTCTCAATGAATATATCCCGTGATCCCTTAGTTTTTGTGGCTGTGTATAGCGGGCCTAATTTTGGCGCATTGCGTCCCGGCTGCAAAGTATGGCTGCGGTGTGGAAGTCTAAGTGTTTAGCCCCAAACATAGTATTTCAAGTTTTATAGTGACAGAGATCACTTTAAAGTGTCCGGAATGCAAATTTGGAATGATTTCTGGGCGACTCGTAATGATAGGCTGTAGCTTACTTGTGTTCGGTGCATGGTTACCTACAGATCTCATCATTTCTGATATTGAAGAGCATTATTTGTGATCAGAATTGTGGTAAAATATGTGATTTCACAGATGAAGCAGTCTCAGCTGGTCTCCTTCTCCTGTCTGCGCCGCGGAACGCTGCAGAGAGTCAGCACTTCACTGTCGAAACATCTAGCGTGCTACCCAAAGTAAGATATGGGTCTCACTATACGAACTCAATGAGAGGTTTCGGCGAATGTGAAGATCAAAGATAATCGGAGTAGTATTTTCATAGCACCGCACGATGTCTTTCAGTGAACATTGGCTTTGAAAACAACAAAATATTTTGACACCTTTGGGGCATATGATGCCAAATGCGGTCAAAAGTTTATTGCTATTATTGTCGAAATCGTCTCTCTACTCCCCTTATATGTCCTAATTCATGCTAAGAAGACATAGACAAAGTTAATGCCGCATGAAAAATTCCCAGGCTTCTAACTTGTATTCTTGATATTCGGTTCAGTTACTTTCTGAGTGCTTCCGATGTGTGAAGTTTTGCAAAAGCGAACAGTAAAGCCAATGAAATGTTCGCCATGGCAAAATCATTTGTTGTAGCAGTTAACAGGGTCAGCTAACAGTATATTATACTGTCTAATTTCCACTTGACTAGAGTGAGGTCGAACGAAAAGAGCTCCACACTTCACAAACACGCCCATAGAAAGTAACGGGATACTGAGAGTTTGGCACTGGTTCTTGGGAAGTTCATGTGACATTATCTTAAAGACAATGGTCACAAAGAATATCGTAATCAGGCTTCTGCAGTATTCTCCTCTGTGCAAGTTAAGATTACAATCAGGAACCACTCGAAACCCTCACTATGCTGCGTGTTGGAGGTGCTGATAGATTCACTATTCCGGGTTCACTGACCTTTCGATTGATAAGGTGCTCTAGATGCCTAATGCTCTGGTACACAGAAGGCGATTTCTTTTTGAAGCGTTTGAAAATACGAGTCGAAGCTGTGAGGTGAGCAAGCTATTCCGTATAGCTTTGGGGTGTACTTCAAGGGAGGAATCGCATAGCCTATGGACCTCTGATACCCTATTCTTGACACAACGCATTAGGCTAAAAAAATTGAAATTGTTGAGTGTGAAAGTTTGGCGAATGCTTTCTTAGAGACAGCCTCCGGTCCGTAGATGTCGTATTCTTCTCTAAGCACCAGAACATCTGACGTGAAACTCATGACGTTGATCTAGATTTCAGCTTTAAGGCTAGATGCAATTATCTACCACCTAAATCTGAAGTCGTATTGTTTTCGTAATTCCCTTTTTGTATAAATAAGTATCGAGCGCGAATTGTCAGGACTGATACCACTGCCACCACCTATCCACTCAATGGAACGAGTTTTCTCATCGAAATAAAAGTCAAAGGAAAAAAATATTTTGTGCCCTTAAGTGCTTCGAACTCTTTCTCGAGTCATTTGTTTTGTAGAAAGGTGTCTGCAATCAAGTTTACGCATAGTAGCTGGAGGATGGAACTTGGTCGGGCGCGAATTAGAAGGCTTGGCCCGGTCCACGAAATTTGCAGCAATACGTCATTAAGAAGGTTAATAGTAGCACCAAATGAAGCCAGAAAAAACACAGAAAGCGACACCCAATGTCGTCCCAGCCAAAAGTACGTAGGGCCCTTAGCCACTCTGCTTTCCTTCTCTCCCTCTTTCCCTCTTTCAAATACTTACAGTCTCCTCAAGCCATCTATGGGAAGCCCTCGGGAAGAAGAGACCGAAAACGACAACTTGCCATCAAAAAGGCAAAGAAAATCGATGTTGGGGAAGATTCAAACGTAAAATTAAATAGGGAAACCACTTTGGCTAGTTTGACTCGTATTTTTGGGCGAAAGTCTGGAAATCTGGATAATATGTGGTCCATAACCGCCGAGCAAAAAACATGTTCCTCAGCGGGTAAAGCGCCCGGTGATATCATTGAATTTGGGGAAAAGAATGAAATTAATTGTGTTAAGAAAATTGGTTCAGCTTTCGATATCTTTCCTGATTATAATGATGACTTTCTGGTGAAAAGCCCTGTTTGTGTGGACGATGCAATTGCAACATCTACCCCTTCCAAACAATCAGCGTGGGCTGTGACTGTGACCGATATGACTAGTAAGGAATCTGGCTGTCCCAATGCGGTAATACCTCCTGCTACAGTTGAAACTAAAGAAACCGTGGAAACAAGAATAGACGACCATATTCTATTGTCTCCTTGTCCTGGTAAACCTCAATTTATCAAACTTGTGCCTGAATCTTTAGAGGATATGGAAGACGCTAGTGGTGAGGTGGCTGCAAATTTTGCTGAACAGGAGAGACAAAATAACAGCTTTTTGATCCTGCAACCAGAAACTGGACCTGTCGAGACACTAGGCGAGGCTGACCATACACTCAAGGTTTTCGAAAAATTCACAAAAAGAGGAGTCAATATATTGATATCCAGTTCTCAGATCTCGCAAGCTATGGGTGCGCGACAGCTTTTTGATCTGCAATCAAAAGAGTTGATGTGCGCACCGAAAAGGGTAGGGCGAAAGAAGTCGAGATTGAAATTGGAAGGAAAATTGAGAGAAGAATTGAGAAAGGAGTTGAGAGAGGAGTTGAGAGAGGACTTGAAAGAGGAGTTGAGAGCAGAGCTAAGAGCAGAATTGAATGCACAATTGAATGCACGATTGAATGCAAAATTGAGAGCAAAGTTCGATGCAAAATTGAATGCACAATCAAGGCGAAGACGGACTCAGTCTGTGCGAAAACGCCGTTTTACCAATTTGATATCAAGATTTTCAAAAGGCGAGAAAGCTAGTGGTGTATCTGACGCTTGTATCCCGATGGATAGCATATCGGATGAAAAAGAGACAACACCAAATTCCAAAACGGAGGATGAAAACGTACTGATAGACCTTCCTTATAGTTGGAGCTCTGATCTGACTAAAGATCAAGAGAAATCAGAGGAAGAACCCAGGATTTTTTCCACTCAAGAGCTTTGTGATTATCGTTCCCTCGAGAAATTGACTGATTCTGATAACTTAAGCTCTATGGAGATCGATTTCACTAATATTCGCTCGCTTCATGCCTCACCAAAAGCTATCTTTTCTTCTGAACCATCTAGTGATGAGGTGTCTGTTGACTTTGCTGCAAAGGCATCGAATCACGTAGGTTCCCCAGATAGTCACCACGTGGAACCAGTTCATAAGACCTATGAGCCTCAGAGTGTGAAGCGACAGTTTACGAGCAAAGAAACGCAATTTACCGATAAAAACCTATTGGGCTCTTTGCTTATTGGTCATACAAAGAAAACTGTGATGAAGATTCTCGATGATACAGTTGATCCTGTGAAAAATGTTTCCGATAATACAGTTGAGCCTTCAGCTAATGTTTTTGGTGATACAGCGACTGATATTCCTGATGATACGGCGGAACCTGCGGTGAATATTCCTGATGGTACACCGGAACTTGAGATGAGTATTAATGATGATTCACCGGAACCTGCGACTAATATCCCTGATGAAAATGTTGACCCGGCAAAAAATACCTCTGATCCTACAGATGAACTCGCGATTACCCAGAGCACCGACAAGTCGCTCGCTCAAACGGAAGATACCAGTTCACTTCCATTATCACCAAACAAGGAGAAATTCTCATCAACCAGAACATCAATGCACCCCAAATTTTCTGCACAGAGAGAAAAACACCGGAACTTGCTCGCCCAATGCCTCCCTGGAATAGACCCAATTGATTTATTGGCAAGGCGTGTGCGTGTCACGTGATCAGTCTTTGCGGTCGGCTCAATTTTGGCCTGCTCCAGAATCCGGCACTACATGAGTGGTCAATTCTGATACACATCGAGATCTTACCGGTTCCGCAATTTGGAGTATGGCAGAATCATCACACTCTCCAGAATCTGCCAAAGGGCTGGCTCCCGTGGTAGATAAGGAAGCTTTGGTCGAAAAGTTACAGAGTGTTCCGGAAGAAGTGCTACGAAGCATCTTGACTAATCAGGTCGACCTCGAGATCCGGCTCAAGCACAAAGAGCTCAGGTTAACCGAAGAGGAAATCGGGAAATGTGAGGCCCAGATGCTTGCTCTTCGAAAATTCTTTGAAGTTCCCAATGAGTTGTCTTTCCGCAACGAACCTAACGACTTCACTCTCAAATACTTCGACATCTTGAACAAGTCGCTTTCGGTCAACTACACAAAGCTACAGCAGCTACAGTACGCGCAGCAGAATCCGGTCTTCAGAGATACAATGTTTGCTGAGAGTGAACCTGCGCCTCATTCTTACAGGACGAGATCAACCACGTCATCTCTACGACCATCGGTAGGCGGGCCCGCGGTGAGGATTGCCGGATGTCTTTACAGAAGAACAGATGGTATCATAGTCAAAATGACATGTCCTGATTGTGGGAGGAGTAACTTCTCTTCAGCACAAGGCTTCCTCAATCATAGCAGGATAGCGCATTCGAGGGAATACACATCGCAAGACTCTGCGGCGTCGCATTGTGGCGAGATTTTGCCAGACGAGTTCCAGGATGAAGAAGGGCTTGCCAGTCTTGAATTGTTGAAACAAAAGGCGAGCACCTCGTCCAATAACTCGCAGGCTCAGGCCGGATACTTTGGTCTGAGGTCGTCGTTTGGTGTGAATTATACACCCTTGGAACTTAGCACCAGCAGAAAGCCTTCATCGGGTAGGTCGACACCCGAAATTTCCAAAAAAGCAGGTTCGCAGGAATTCAACTCCAAATCACTACCCGGAGATTCGGCAAACGAGGGAACTGGCACGAAGGAGTTGATGAAAAGGCTCATCAGTAAAGGAGTAGCACGTGATGCCAAAGACTTCGAGGAGTTGATCGATGAGATACAGAAAGAGGTCCCCAACGCCCACTTGTTTGCAGATGAAGAAGAGATAGAGGAGGCAAAGTCATCCGAAAATCTTGAGGCTGGTGAGTCTGGTGAGGCTGTTGAGTCTGTGGAACAGGAACCAAATATAAGCGGGGGTGTTTCGCTAGATCAGTCCTCTGAGCAGAAACAACAGAAGGAGGTTGTCAGTGTTCCCAGTCCGGGTGATGGAAGCAACACGAACGCACTGGACCCAGAGCGACTTGATCCCGGTGGAAAGTACGAAAACCGACTTCGCAGGCGCAAGTCACGTGCCGAGATGATGTTGGGTGGCCCTGGTAGCGGGCAAGAAGACGGCGAGCGCCGGAGCAAGAGAAAGAAGGCTCAGCGGTGACCCTGTTGCGTGAGCATTCCAAGCCTTCGGCGTATGCACGTTCGGAAATGCGGACCGAGATGACGACGATGATAGAAACCGAGACCGGGCATCGCAACCCAAGAACCTCGATGGGCGAAGCCACGTTTCACTTTGTGATTTGTGGCTTTGCATTTCCTGTGTGTGCTTCATAGCAATGAACCACCGCTCTGGGCATTCGCTTTAGCTCATGGAGTTTTTGACGCAAATTTCGATATGTGGTTGCCCAGCGAATTTTGAAAACAGATTTCGGATGAGTCTAAGGGGGACATGTCACTACCTATCTCTTAGCGTGATGACGTGAAACGCGAAAGAAAATACCCAATAGGAGAGCACCAACGAAGCGGCCAAATCCCGCTGGTGTGTCTCAGCTAAAATTCAGATTGCGCATTAACCTTTTCTGCAGAGTTGCGAGTTATCAGATCACCACTATTTCATTAGTAAGGGATTTCATAAGTTGCCATATGGCATCATTGGCTGAAGCCCACATAAAGCCCTTTTATCAAAGTAGATTATCAAACACACGCAAATGCATAAGTAGAGTCACCACCAATTCATTGTTCCTCGTTCTGGGTGCCTATTGTATTTTGGAGGATCAAAAACTCTGCTCGTCACATGATGTCTCCGACATCTCAATTGTAATCCGAACTAATCGATAGCCGTCCTTCGATATCGTGTCATTTTCCCGTCCAACCTCCAAATACAATAAGGAGAAACGCGTCCCTTCGACCACAGTGTTTCCGAGGGGCGCTCACCACCCAAGCGCAATTGTTTCATTTAGAAAACGGCTCTTGAGACACGAAGTACCCGATCCACGTGTCATGTGCGGCAAAGTACAACACTAAGCAAAAATAAGTAGATCCCCAGGTTTCAAAACATTCTGCATACAATGGAAAACTACTAGTGGAAAATTACAACCGCAATACATTCAGGATATCCTGTAGTATTACTGCCGGAAGTAACCACCATTACAGTAATACTCCCGGACCCGCTAATCAATAGGAGGGGAAGGGCGCGGAAAATCTTGAATTGTGCATCACTTTACGAGTGCAGCTCCATCGGAAGCGCGATTGGGGCGCGTTTTCTGCAGGACCGCGCCACCTACACGCGAGGCTGCGGGTCTAGACCGTGCTCTGGCGGTCTGTGACGTGCATATCGCATGCAGCGTGCGCCCGCCACTGCGCAATGATGTCATGGCTAATGCCCGTGCGGGCGAAAACGCATCAGGAGCGAAATCTCGGACAGCATGAGGAAAAAACCAAGTTCCCCCAACGGTAATCCTTTGTTTGTCTTGGCGGTATACTGTGGCTTTTCTTTTTCATCGTTTGCGGTTTGTTTATTCAGGGGCAGCTTTTAGTCCATTTCTTTTGTCGAAATCCTCCACGGAGGCTGAGTTTGTCTAGACTATTGTGACATCATAGGCATCAACAGCGCTCGGCTCTGCTCCCTTGGGTCTCCTTCCACTTGCCACTAACCACAAATCGCTTCTTTTCCGTCTATTTTTATCGAGTGGCTGACGTTCACGCTTACAAATCTGGCAACAAGTCTGCCTAAATCTCTGGCAACAAAACTGCTCCAAAAGCCTGAAAAAATATCAACTCTGCCGTCTGAACAACCGAACCATCATGAGCACCAGCCCTTGTTGTGCCGAGTACAAGTTCCCGGCGTCATCTCCGGGCTGTCAAAACGAGGGGTTTGACTTTGTGGCACAAACAAGATTTGCCGCCTCGAAACCGGTCAAGGAGGTGGAAGATTATTTCGCCTTGAAGCCGCCCACACTAACGCTGCATAGACCCACGTTTCTATCGCCGAAAAAACCTACGGCCAGGAACAGCTACGGCTCGGGATCCATCAGCTCGTTGGGGTCCGAGGCCACGTATACCGAACACCTGCTATTCACTAGCCATGATCCCAATATGTCTACGGACACGTTGTTTGAAGACAGCGAGATCGAAACTGAGATCGAAACTGATAGCCAACCTCCGAATTCTTCGGCGGTTCCCGTCGCGGTGTCGCCGGCACAGCTATCCAAATCTCAGCGCAACGTGCTACAACTTTCGCTCAGTATGCCCAGAAA